>QJPP01004938.1:0-81988 GCA_003996215.1 Jaltomata sinuosa
CAGCTAGCGTCTCGACCAAACACTTCTCCTCAATGTGCACATCCGCAGGAGCTTCCTCAATAGCATTGATGACCCCGACCACCCTCAAATCACTTGGTTGCTTCGTTACTCTGGATACATCGAACTTGACCATTTCATTGTTCAGCCTGAATGTCAGTTCGTTCTTCTCCATGTCAACCAAGGCTCTTGCTGTGGCTAGCAATGGTCGTCCCAAGATTATGGGAACTTCGAAATCCACTTCGCAATCCAAGATCACAAAGTCAGCCGGGAATATAAGCTTACCAATCTTGACCAGAACATCAGACAGTATTCCCACAGGTCTCTTAACTGAGCGGTCAGCCATCATTACTCTTATGGACGTTGGTTTAGGAGCTCCCAAACCCAGTTGTTTGTAGACGGCGAGCGGCATCAAGTTGATGCTAGCACCTAGATCACACAAGGCTTTCCCGAAATTGAGCTTCCCAACAGTGCAGGGAACAGTAAACGCACCTGGATCATCCTTCTTTTCAACTAACGACCTTGAAGAGATAGCGCTGCAGTGATGGAGGTTGTCTTCCGGTTCAAAACTCACCGTCCTCTTCTTTGTAATCAAGTCCTTCATGAACTTGGCGTAACCGGGCATTTGTTCCAGCGCTTCCACCAATGGTATGTTTATTGAAATCTCTTTCAACATGTTCATGAAGTTCAGGAACTTACCATCGTCAACTTTCTTTTTCAAACGCTGTGGGAACGGAGGTGGTGGTCGAGGCATCATAGTTGGACGCTTTTCAGCTTCCTTTCGTTTCTCCGCGAGCCTTGGAGTTTCCTCCTCTACCGCCTCTTCCTCATTCGCAATATCACCTTGAGCATGAATTACCGGATGTGATTCCGGTAATATTTTTCCACTTCTTGTGGTGATCGCCATACAGCTTGCATCATTCTTCGGATGAGTGGTGTCGCTCGGCAAAGTACCTATTTTCCTTGGGTTTAGAGATGCCGAGATGTGACCCACTTGCTGCTCTAGTTGCTTGATCGCGGTTGAGTGTGACTCCACTACCAGACTCAATGTTGATAACTCATTCCGCATTGCCTTTACCCCAGAGTCAGTCGATTCCACCTTAAGCAGCATCTTCGCCATCATATTCTCAAGTTTGGACGTCTCAGCCTCGCTGCCAGTTTTGTCCCGATTGCCAGGTGGTATATACAATCCACCTCTCTCGGTGTTGTTCCTCCAGCTTCCTTGGTCGCGATTTTTGTATCCACCATTCTCATAGTGGTTGTCTCTTGGATAGTTCCGACCTTGATTTCCCTGGCCATTGGCCTGGAAACCCCCCATGTAATTTGCCTCCTCGGTCTCCATACCTTGGGAACCCACAGCTTGTACCTTCTCTAAGCTTCCTGATGTCAAGTGCCTTGTCAGGAGATCCAACTGCGTTTTCAGGTGCGCCATGTCTTGGTCGCGCTCCTCCTCTTTTCTACGCTGCTCTGCTGACATCCCAATGGTATAGGTGCTAGCTGCAACCTCTGAATCTCGTGTATGCCAAGCTCTGTTAGTTCTGGTGAGCCTGTCCAAAGTAGTTGTGGCCTCAACAAAGGTGAGACCCATGAATGCACCACCTGCTGCGTTGTCTAACGTCGGCTTGGTAACCGAATTCAGTGCCCGGTAGAACGTTTGCATCAAGAAGTTATCGGTCAACTGATGGTTCGGGCATTGGGTTATCTTCTTTTTGAAGCGCAACCAAGTCTCGTGCAGTGCTTCGTGCGGTTGCTGCCTGAAGTTACTAATCTCGTCCCTCAACTGTATCATCCGAGAGGGAGGAAAGAACCTTTCTAGGAAAGCTCCTCTCAACTCTCCCCACGTTGCGATAGAGTCGGGGGTCAGCTCAGTCAACCACAATGCTGCCTCATCAGACAGAGACAATGGAAACAACCTGAGCCTGATCGCTGTCTAACTCACGCCCGGCAGCTCAAACGATTTGCAGATCCCCACGAAATTCATTAAGTGCTGGTTTGGATCATCACCAGCGGCACCACGGAATACACCTCTCAAATTCAACAACTGAATCATCGTGCTAGTGATATTGAACTTTGCTCCGGGCGGTAGCGGTGGAACAACAATGGCGCCCGTAGCGCCAGCTCCATCTAGATCGAGATCCTCATCATTCCGTGCGACATCATCCAGCAGACCACCAGCATTCAGATTTTGTTGGGCCTGCAGTTCTGCAGCGATCCTTGCTGCCTCGTTTTGTGCGGCCATATTCTGCCTTAATGTTCTCGCAAGCTCGGGGTCGTAAGGTACTGTTGATTCACCCGAGCTTCGGGTACTTTGCATGCACAACTTTGTACCTTGTCAAAATAAAAACAACAAACAAACGTAAAGCAGGAAATTATAACAAAAAGTCAAATAGACACACCAGACTTAATCAAAAACCGTATTCCCCGGCAACGGTGCCACTTTTTGATAACGCTCAAACTACACCTCAAATTAACGAGGCGTAAGCGATCGTAGTCAAGTAAAGAACCCAACAAGGTTGGGGTCGAATCCCACAGAGAATATGGTGAAGATCAAGCCTTTAGTGAATTAAGTAACTCGTAGTCAATTGTTTCCGATAAATAAAAAGGGGGGTTTTGTGAACAAATCGTAAACAAAAGCAACAATAATGTAAGAGAATAATCAGTAAGAGAGAATGAACTAGGGACGTGTTCACCATGGCGTTGTAACAATGTCGATTCTAGGCTTAACCGGGTTCTTTCTATATGCTTGTCACGATGTGATTGCGTCAATTGTATCGTCTAAACGTCTCTCGACCAAATAAACAAATTTCCTTTTATCTTCTTTCGATCTCAAAAAGATGTGCTTTTTAGCTCTCAATCCTAATATCAAGTAGACTAATCCAGTTACGGCATTAATCTTTAAGACGAGAGTTGGTAGTCTCGAATCCTTGTCGTTAATCAAGTTTTCCCGGTTTTAACTTCTTTACTCAAGCAAATTAAACCTAGGCATGTTCTAATGTTTGCAACCACTAGAAAACGTGACATAAAGTATGATTAACAACGTGACAATACATATATCGAACCCAACGCTACCTGGAATCTATATTGTTACGTTTGCCATGGCTCCCACAACCCTAGTTGCGGGAGCTTTAGTTACTCATGCTCGAAGATGAAAAGAAGAAAGTCATGTTCATAAAATAATAAAGACACGAGATCCTTACAATATATTGAGGACAATCTTCAAGTATCCAAGGACAAAAGAAACCAAGAACTCAAGAACGAATCAAGAACACGAATGTTAATTCAAGAAACGTGTTCTTGCTCCCAAAAACTAATTCAAAACGTGTTTAAACTAATGGGTGAATAAATATTAACATAAACCTAACATAGGGTATTTATAGGAGCCAAAGAAACCAAATCCAAAACGGGCTAGGAATCCCCAAAACGCGGGTCGCCGACCAGTGCTACTGCCTTAGCGTGACGGCCAGGCTTGACGGACCGTCAAGGCAGTGACGGACCGTCGCCTGGGCCGTCACTGCTAGGCAGCAACACTGCCTTAAGTTGACGGTCCCAGTGATGGACCGTCAGCCTTGTGACGAGCCGTCACTCAGGCCGTCACTCTTAGGCAGAATGTTGTTTTTCGCGTATTTTCTTCCGTTTCCGTGTTTGTTTCCATTTCCTACAAATACAACATAAAAACATCAAAAACAACAATGGTTGCTTGAAAACGTACGATTGTTCTTAGTAAAAAGGAGTCGAAAGTGATGTAAATTAGCGTCACATCAGGGCCTTTGGGGCATACTGACACTGCGGTTACACTTAGTTCGGCATATCATATCATATCATTCATTTGTGTGAGGTACCACCCTTGTTTGATGTTTTTTGATTGTATGCTCTGGTAGTATGGGATGTCAGAGGGTTTGTCATCTCTTGTTTGTGTTCCTTGGGTGTATGGGTGCCCGTGGGACTGTAGGTAGACTTATTGTTACTATTTTGCTCTATTGGTTCCTATTGTGGTTTCTAGGGAGATTGGAGATTGTTAAGATTGCTTTTGGGCTTTTAACTTTGGGGTTTTTACTTGAGATTTGTATGTCTATTTGGGGTTATCGTACCTTGTATACAAGCATGAGTATTGTTATCTTTTCTCTCTTTTCTATCCATTTGAGGTTACCGGTATACCGCCTACTTTCTAAAATCTTCTTTATATACTTGTTGTTGCGAGGATCGCATATACGTGTTTCTTTCTTTCGCCTATGATGTGTATTCTTTTAGCTAGCCATATGTTTTGTTCCTGCTTGTATTCCTTATGTGCTAGCTTCTAGGGAAAGCTAAGCTAGCTAACGAAGGGGTTGGGATTCGCCTCGCCCTAGTACACCAACCAGTGGATCAAGGCAGTGGATTGTGAATCCACCACGCGCGGGTTCAATCCCCGTCGTTCGCGTACTTATTTATTGCCTTCTGTGACTACCTATTTTCTACTCTGTTCATTACTGTTCTTTTATCTTATATGTGCCCAGTCGGCCTATGATACCCACTGGGTACCGGTTGCTTTGCAATTGGTGCTCATATTACACTTTGCATCTTTTTGTGCAGATCCTAGTGTCGGCTATCACCGCTAGATCGCTGTGGGTCATACTTGGAGATTTGGCTATCCAGACTGAGGGTAAGATTTTGGCGACCGGAGTTTAACTTTTGGTTTATCTTTTGCTTTATGTACTCTATTACTACTCAGGGACATTTGCGTATATATATTATTTTGGACCCATTCGTACTTCTTATATGTAGATCTGGCTCTATACTATGATACCAGGTTTTGGGTTTGGTTTAGCTTCCGCATATCTATGTATATATATTCATGTTGTCTATCCTTTCATCTTTTTCCCTTGCTTTCGCTTATTAAACTGTTCTTCCGCTTAAATTATTAGACAGTATCGGATTACTAACCATTTTGGGCTACGGGGATTGGTTCGCTTACTGGAGGGTTGTAGGTGCCATCATGACCGAGAAATTGGGTTGTGACATATATTACTTTACTATTCATGTTTTTTGTTTTAACATTTAATGTTAATGTATCCATAACAATCTGATCATTAATATCTATAGAGAAGTTGGGATAACAATTAAAATATATGGAGTCATTAGCTAGATTACTTTGTAATACTGCTAATAATGAGTCATCAAAAATTAGTAACCTATTGTCTCTTAGGAGAAGACATATAGGTAAATCTAGACCCAAACAATATAATGGTTTAACTGCTAGTTTGAACAAGTCCTATATGAAGAAACTTGTAATTTTTCCTATATCTGTTAATATCCTCAACTGCTAATAATTTAATCATTTCAATATTCTTATTAATAGCAACCGTAGATTCAAAAGTTTTAATATTATTATAAAATCAAAGTGTCCAGTTTTATAAACCTTTTTAAAATGTTCTTTTCGAATATTCCAATTTTGTAGATCACTTTCTATTTTCTCTATCTTAGTAACGGTTGCAGAAATATTAACACTGTTTATTATGTTTTGATTTATTGGAGCATCTATTAAAATTGTGCAGATAATTCTGACTGATTAATTAGTATATCATCCAAGTATCTCCTTTGGATCAATAAATTAAAGCTAACTTCACATAGTTCATCATATAATTTAATTAATTTATCAATGATTAACTTATTAGTTACTTCTCTAGAATATTTTTCTAAGGTTTCTATGGGTACTAATCTTTTATAATAATTAAGGTTCTTTAATATTTTTGTTCTTTGATTTTTAAACTTCTTTTGGATTCCTAAATGAAGCCACTTTCCCTGATTATGATATTTTATTTCTTCAGTAAATGGATGTGTAAGCATAAAACTTGAATATAATATGGGGTATTATGAGTTTTTGTAGTACTATCCTGGAACCAATATCTACTTTAGGTGTTACTCCTTAATAATTAATTCTTTCTGTAGTATTTTCTGGTTATCTTTTCTAACTTTCTCTTACCTTATTCCTTTAGGTTTGGCGACGGGAACACCATCTAGGTCCGGCTCTAATACATGACAAATCTAGAGTTAATCCAATAGAAAATATAGGCTTGCCAACGTCTAGACCGTGATTAAGTGGCTACCCAACTGTAAGGAATAAAACTAAGAAAGTGGATGAAGAGTAAGAGCAAAGACTACACAATGAAGAAATTATGGGCTGACTTGATGATTTTAGATATGTTAGATTTTGATGTGATTATGGGCATGCACTGGTTATCCCCTCACCGAGCGGTTTTGGATTATTATGCCAAGTATGTTACCATAGTCATTCCTGGTGTATCCCCGGTTATATGGCAGGGTTCTGTTAGTCACGCACCATCTGGGATCATTTCTTGTCTTCAAGCTAGGAAGTTGATTTCGCGCAGGTGTTTGGCTTATCTAGCATACGTCCAGGATGTTAGTGCCGACATTTATTCTCCCAAGTCCGTTCTTGTGGTTAGATATTTCCTAGATGTGTTTCCAACTGACCTGCCGGGGCCTCCCACCTGAGTGAGATATTGACTTTGCCATTGAGTTAGAGCCGAGCACCAGGCCTATTTCCATTACTCCATATCGTATGGCTCCAGCTGAGTTAAGGGAGCTTAAGGATCAGCTCTAGGACTTATTAGCTAGGGGTTTCATTAGGCCGAGTGTGTCGCCTTGGGGTGCTCCAGTTTTGTTTGTGAAAAAGAAAGATGGGTCGATGCAGATGTGTTTTGATTATCGGAAGCTAAATAAGGTGACTGTGAAGAATAGGTATCCGATGCCACGTATAGATGACTTTTTTGATCAGCTCTAGGATTCAGTCGTGTTTTCTAAGATAGATTTGAGGTCAGGCTACCACCAGTTGAGCATTAGGGTTGAGGACATCACTAACACAGCATTCAGGACACGTTATGGCCACTATGAGTTCCTAGTGATGTCTTTTGGGTTGACTAATGCACCCTCAGCTTTCATGGACTTGATGCAAAGGCTACTCAAGCCATACTTGGATTTGTTTGTGATAGTCTTCATTGACGACATTCTAATATACTCGTGGAATAGAGATGCGCATGAGCATCACTTGAGGATTGTACTCCAGACTTTGAGAGATCACTGGCTTTATGCCAAGTTCTCAAAGTGCGAGTTTTGGCTTGAGTCAGTAGCATTCCTAGTGATATTGAAAAGAAAAATGAAGTTTTCCATTAAAGTTTTGAATGAGCACTTGCTTTGAGATTATGGTGATACCAATTGAGATGAGCAACTCTTTATTGTGAGTCTTTTAGTTAGTGATTTCTTGAGTTTTTGAGTCGATATAATCTTATGTACAGCCCCTGTGTTTTGAGAATCTTTTTAAATACTTACCTTGTGAGTGTCTTGCTTTAGGACAAGCAATAGTTCAAGTTTGGGGGTTTGATATGTTGGTAATCTACCAACTTATTGATCCTATATTCATAAATTTTTGCCATGTTTTGATGCGATTTAGAGGTACTTATTGCCTTTGTTAATTTTAATTTAGGTACTATTAGTCAATTGAAGGAAGAAGATTTGAACCCAAAAGAGGCTAAAATGGAAGCTAAAGTACATAGAATATCGGAAGGGAAAAAGTTTGTCAAGATGGGCGAAGGGACATGCAAGCGGAACATCACCAATGCTGATCGCCCCTTCCACCGCACCTGATAGCACAATATTTGGACATCACTGCTTGGGAAATTGGGCACCTGCAAGCTGCAAGTCCCAAGAGGCGACCGCATATGCCTTCACCCCTCATTTTGCACATGCCTCATAGGGAAATTTTGTCCAATTGTGTATGACGCATTTGGGAAGGTTCAAAAACCCCTTTTGGGATCTGTACCAAAGGAATTAATCAGTTTTTACTTTCCCAAGGGAGATAGTTAATAGAGTACACTTTCTCTCTTCTTCTTCCCTAGTGAAAAACACCATTGTAGTCAATTTGGATCTTGGAATTTGAGCTTAGCTTGCATGATGAATGAAATTTTGAGAAACATATTTGGTATCCTCTCTTATTCCTTTTCTATGAGTAGCTAAATTCTATTCTAGGGGTGTGTTCATGATGAGTATTTGAAATTAGGGATGGGTGTTGATTATTTATGCTTATAATTGATTATTGAGTATAGGTATGTTGAATTCATCATGTTTTAGTTATAAAATTGATGGTTTCAAATATTGATTTAATTTACTAATTGTGTTCTTACTTGGAAGAGGAGTTCTTCAATTGGGTAGGAATTCAATAGTGGGTATTTGGGATTCCCACCATAAATTGAGGCTTGAAATAGCTTGATTATAGGAAATTTCCATCTAAGAGTCAAATCTAGAGATAGTTTGATTCACCTAAGCATTAATTGGTTGGTATGATGTCAAAACTATGGGGATTGAACTAATACCATAGTAAATATATTGGGTAGGTTGAAAAACTACTATATATAGCTTAAACCAAGTTACTCATGCTATTAATTGAATGTTTTCTTAAATAATCAACCCCAATCCCATTGTAAGACCCCATCGAAAGTACACCCCTAGTCTTCCTCTCTTGATTGAAAACTCTTGTGTTTACTTTGTTAAGTTGTTATAGTTCAAATTTTGATTTCCCAAACCTTTTTCCCCAATTTTACTTTATTTGTTCAGACAATTGCTTACTCTAGTGAATTGATATTCAATATTTAGTGTCAAGTCATCATCCTATTCTCTATGGATTCAACCCCAATATCCGTTGGATTACTTATTATTTTGCTTGGTGATTGTTACCACCTCCTTTGGGAGAGTATTTTTGAACGTCATCACTGCTCCAAGTGATCTAAGCAGTCCTAAAGTGAATCACCGACAACTGAGAAATCATCCATAAACACTTTCAGATTATCCTCAACCATTTCAGAGAATATTGACATTATGTAATGCTTGAAGGTTGCAGGAGAATTGCAAAGACAAAATGGAATTTGACTGAATGCAAATGTCCCATATGGACATGTGAGTGTAGTCTTCTCGTGATCCTCCATTCTAATATTTATCTGGTCCTACCCAGAGTATCCATCCAGAAAATAATAATAGGATCGTCCAACTAACTTGTCAAACATTTGATCGATGAAGGGCATGGGAAAATGGTCTTTGCAGGTGGCTGCATTGAGTTTCCAGTCCATGCAATCATGCCATCTTGTGACTGTTCTGGTGGGTATCAGCTTATTCTTTGAATTCTCAACCACTGTCATGCCCCCTTTTTGGGCATACACTACACTATGCTCACCCACGGGCAATCATCAATAGGGTAAACTATCCCCACATCTAGCCATCTAATTATCTCTTTCTTGAACACTTCTTGCATAGCTTGGTTCAATCTCCTCTGGTGTTCAACACTAGATTATGATTCTCTTTCAGCTTGATCTTATGCTCACACATGCCTGCTGGAATTCTGTGGATATCAGCTATCATCCACCCAATAGCTTTTCTGTACTTTCACAGCACTACTAGCAATCTATTTGCATGCACATCATAAAGCAAAGTGGAAACAATAACAGGTAAAGTTTCATTAATTCCCAAAAACTCATACCTAAAGTGAGCGGGCAACTACTTTAGCTCAAGCTTAGAAGCCTCAACGATGGATGATTTTAATGGTGGTGTGACCTTATTTTCCAGGTCCAGTGAGAGCTTCTTTGGCATGTAGCTGTAAGAACCAGGCCCTGTCAGGGAATTCACTATCTCCACATACCCCTTTGTATTTTCTCCATTGAAGTTGACCAAGATTGCGGCAAACACTTCAACAAAACTGTCCTCCTCTACTTTCAACTCTATTTCTTCCTTTATTGCATACTCAACAACATTTATCACTGAGATGTTGTGATACTTTCTTGGTAGAGTCATTCCTTTACTAGCCTGGAAAGTCACTTCTTCATCATTTACTTGGAACTTAATCTCATTCTTATCTGAGTCTATGATAAGTCGGTAAACTTCCAACTAATTGAGCCTTTAATCGTGAATTATTGCTATATTTTGATAAGATTTAGAGATTCTTATGGCCTTTATTGATATGAATGCAGGTACTCTTGGTCAAAAGTAGAGAACAAGGAATTGAACCCAAAAGATCTCAAAAGGAGTTGAAGTATGAAGTGATCAAGAGAGGTGAAGATTCTGCCGAGAGGTGCAGCCGCAATGCAAAATGTACAACGCCTGGTGTGGTCTGCACCCCACTTCACATGTCACTTAAGGATTAAGCCAAGTCACTGGTATACTAATATGGAGTTATGCGATACACATAACTAGACTTGCGAAATGCACATCACAACGCACAGCTTTTGAGGGGCATTTTTGTCCACTTTTATGTGATGATTTGGGAACCTTTTAAAACCCAATTTAGGCATAGTTTTGAATAGTTTTTAGTTTTTGGAATATTGTTGAACAAGTTTTCTCTCCAAAGGCAAGATATAGAGGTTTTTACTCAATTATCTCCATCTTCTACCTTGGATTTGTAATTGATCTTAGATATTTGAAACTTCTTCCATTAATGAAAGGGAATTTGAATTACCCATTTGGTATTACTTCTTATTCCTTTAGCATGAGTGGCTAAGTCTCTTTGACTAGGTGTATGTGTATGATGGGTGCTTGATTAATAGGTATGGGTCTTGCTTATTTGTTTTGATAATAGCTAAATTGATACGGGTCTAGTGAATTCTCCATGTTTTAACTCTAAAATTAATGGTTGCAAACATTGATTGATATTACTTGATTGTGTTCTTTCTTGATAAAGAGGTGCATAATTTCGGATGAGAATTCACTAGTAGATACTTGGGATTCCAATTAGATTGAGGCTAGAAATAGCTCAATTTGGCAGAAATACCCATTTAAGAGCCTAAGCTAGATATAGTGTGACTTCCCCAAGCCTATATTGGTTGGTTGATGATAAATCTATGGTGCTTGAACAAAGACCATTGGATAAATGTTTGTGAGATTGAAATATTAACATGCATGCCTAAAACCAATGCTACTCATGTTGTTTAGTGAGAATTTACGTAATTGAGCAAGTACCTTGACCCGTGTTTGAGCCCTATCAGAAGCATACCCCTAGTCGTCCTCTCTTTGTATACAAACCTGCATTTACTTTATTGCTCTGCTTGAATTGCGAATTATGAAAGATTTCCCAATTCCCCAATTTTCCCCTTTTTTACTCTTCTTATTGTTTGAACATTGACTGGTGATTGATATACGACAATTATTTAGGCTACTCTACCATTTCTCTATGGGATCGACCCTGACTTCCATCGAGAATTATAAATTTTATTTTTCTCTGATGATCACTATCACCTCCGTATGGAGAGTGTTACTTGAGCGTTATCAAAAATGGCATCATTACCGGGGACTTGGTTTTGAGTAGTCTTTTTGATTGACATTTGAAATCACTTTGTGAGTTTTTGTTCGCTTTTTACTTTGTTTTTTGTTTTTGATTGATTTAGCAGGTAGCCCATGAGCGAAGTGGGCGACAACAAAAGTGTTGAAGGATTCATGGATGCAGCCCCTGAGCCCAAAATTTAAGGAGGAGTAGGTGCAATCCGCCTACCTCCCATCGTTGGGAATGCGGTCTTCCATGTCACTAGTACCATATTCCACCTAATATAAATGAAGGGGTTATTTGGAGGGGCTGCACATGAAGATGTGAATAGGCATATCCAAAACTTCATCGAGATATGCCAGGCCTTCATCTTCCACAACATCCCCCAAGATTTAATTCGGCATCGCTTGTTTCCTTTCTCTCTCATGGGAGAAGCCACGACATGGTTTGAAGAGATTCTGGAAGGATCAATTACTACATGGAATGGTCTTGTCAAAGCATTTATGGTGAGATTTCCCCCCTCCCCAACAATGATGCAATTGAGGGATGAAATTACTAATTATCATCAACTCCAAGATGAACCATTACATGAGGCATGGTTAAGATTTAAAAAGAAACTATTGTTGTTCCCCAATAATGGATTGTCAGATGATGTCCTTCTCCAAAGCTTTTATAGGGCTTTGAATTCAATGAACAAGTCTATGACCAACAACTTTGTGGGTGGCACCTTCATGGATCAACAATATTGTATTACCTTGGCTCTTCTAGAAAGAATGACCAAGATGAATCGTGCTTGGCACACGAGGGAGGCTAATGTTCCCATGGGTGTGACCTCATCAATTTTGACAAATGAAAAATGCACTGTAAAGATGAGGAAAGAGATGAGGTTATGGACAAAATGCTAACACAAATTGATCTCTTGGCCAAACATGTGATGGGACCCGAAAAGACTAAAAGTGTGAATATTGTGAGTACTCCGGAGCTTCAAGCAAGTGAAGAGGAGGTGTTCACCATTGTGGATAGAAAAATTTTCTACTTGTCGGCGGGTTCTCGTCCTGGGTATTTTAACCCGAGGGACGAGAATCAATGTTTGATTAAGGATAAAGAGCAAGAAGGAAATTAGAGGGATTGTGACAAAGAGGGTGATAGATATAATCACCAGAGTTCTAATCCATATGTGCCTCCTACTAATGCTAATGTTATATTTCAACCTTCTGTGAGCAACCCTGGGCATTCAAAAATTAATGATATGCTATCCTGCATCTTGAAGAAGGTCGAGTCCACCAATAATGGAGTGAGTGAGCTAAAAAGTGAAGTGTTGACGCTTTACCAAATGGTGAGCTCACACTTGGCTTCTATCAAACATCTCGAGGCCCAAATGAAACACTTGTCCACCCAAATGAATCCTTGATTGAAGGGGACACTCCCTAGTGATACTATGACAAATCTAAAAAATGATGGTCATGTCATGGCTACTGTCACAAGGAGTGAAAAAGTGAGTGGTGTGGTGAAGAAGACTAGTGTGGAGGTGGTTGTAGAGATGACGATTATAAGCGATGCCAAGATTGTAGATGAGAAAACTGATGAAGAGCCACAAGTTGGGGTGAAGCTTAGTGCACCCAGCGTTCTTGTGAATGATGATGCTTGTGAAGAAGAGAAAGAGGTTGATGCTCCTTCTCAAGTTGCTATAGATATTGAGAAGGACACTCTTAATGTTCCAAGTGTGCCGACCACACTACCTAAGGGGCCTCCTCCATACCCGTCAATATTGGCTAAAAAGAAGGAGGAGAATTAATTCAAAAACTTCGCTAATATGTTAGTAAACTTTTTATTAATATCCCTTTGGTTGAGGCCCTAATGCAAATGCCCGGGTATGCAAAATTTATGAAGGAGATTATCAAAAAGAAGCTTCTTTTTGACGTGGGTACCATGGAAGTCTCACACAGCTTTAGTGTTGTAATGACAAGTAATGTTGCTACAAAATGGAAAGACCCAGGTGCATTCACCATTGGGTTGTTTGTGTACCGAAAGTCTTTGTGTGATTTAGGGGCAAGTATCAACTTGATGCCCCTAGTTATCTTAAATAAGTTAGGATTGGTCACTCCCAAGCCTATATCTATGCAATTTCTCATTGTTGATAGGTCCATCAAACGCCGGTAAGGATCTTATTTGATGTATTAGTCAAGGTTGACAAGCTTATCCTACTGGACGACTTTGTGATCTTAGATTGTGAAGTGGATATTGAGGTACCCATAATCTTGGGGATACCATTGTTGGCTACTGGTAGAGCCTTAGTTGATGTCGAACTCAGAGAGCTCAAATTTTGAGTGGGGTGCAAAGAGGTGACTTTTAATGTATGCCAATCCATGAGACCACCGGATAAAATTTGAGTAGTATTTGTGATCAACATTGAGGGCAAGCATGTAGATGCCCATGAGAAGTATGTGATAAATGAGGTACCTAAGCCTATGGTGTTGCCACCTGGGAAACACGATGATGCTACAAGGTTGTTGAAGGAGCAATTCCTCTTTTGGAGATGGGGCCAAGCCAATAAGATTGACATGTTCTCCGAAAATAATTGAGGATTGAGGTACTATCATCGATCCACCATGTAAAATAAAGCATTTTTTGGGAGGCAAACCAAGTGTTTTTACCTTATTTTGGTTACCTTTTGTTGTTTTTGGTGTGTTTGTAGGAATGCATGATGAGTAAAAATGAATAAGTGGAAAATCAAAGCAAAAAAGGGATGTGCAGAAGCCCGTGCGATCTGCACAAGCCATTGTGTGTGTAACACAGGGCACCGCATCCCAAATTAGAAAGCTGGAAGAGAATTAAGAGTTGGAGGTGACGTGCGATAGGTTGTGCGCTTTGCACACCCCATGGTACATGTCACACCTCCAATGCATCACCAAGCAAAAAGCTGGGCAAAAATTTGGCTGGTACGACACGCACCTAGGCTTATGTGAATCGCACGTGCTTTTGCACCAAGGTAAGTCTTAAAAAAATTATTTGATCTACCCATTGACTGACCTGACCCAGAGACCGACCCAATGACTTTTCTTCTTCTTTTTCTCTTTTAAATCCGCCAACTTCTTCTTCTTTTCCATATTCTCCACAAACCTCCACAATTTATCTCTCAAATCTCCCAAAAATCCATCAAACTCTCCCAAATCTTTTCCTCTCTCACCCTAAACCCTTCACCACTAAGTCACCACCAGTTGCTGCCATTATCTCTCCGGTCAAAATTGTTGGGTCTCCATTGTTGGCCTTCAAAAGCTTAAATTTGTGCTCCATACCTTCTAATCTTCACTTCTGGTAAGTTCCCCCATGTTAAATACATGTTTTTATGTTGATTGGGACCTCATATTGTGAAGCATGCTCATTATATCTGCCATGTTGATTTTGAGTGGGATCCAAAAAATTTGGGTCCCCAATTTTAGGTTATATTGTTGATTGTGCTTAAGATTAACTTGGTAGAACTTGAACTTATAATGATGCATGTTGTTTGTGGTAATTTTTAGCCTTAAAAATCTGTGTTTTGGGTGAAGTCTGAGTAACCCACTTGTGTTGGTGCATGATTTAGCCCTATGATAGATTAGGTGACATCGATCTTAAGGGCAAATCATCATCTTCTTGATGTTTTTGTTAGAAACTGATGTTAAGGGCTGAAATTACTACTACCATTGTGCCCAAGGATCTGTTTAAATTGATTTTTCTATTTAGGTATACAATATTGGTTGGGGGCATTACATTACTGTTGAGTGAATATGCCCATTGGTTTGTAATTGGAGGCTTGATGCTCCCAATGATAGATGGGGTAATGTACTTCTTAAGGAAAGTTGTTAAGTCCTTTTTTGGGTTTTAAATTGTGTTAATGGATTCTGGGGAAGTCTGAATACCCGGGTGGTTTGGTTTTGGTCATAGCATGTGTTGCCTTGTTAATTAGTTGTTGGTGTTGTTGCTTGGTGCCAAGTGCTTAACACAGATCTTGCTCTACGAATCACATGCATAAAACACAAGAACACAAGGAACCAAAACAATTCCTACTTTTCCTTTGTGTGTTTCACATGCGACGCATAGATCTTGATGTGTGAAACGCACAAGGGATCGCACACCTCTGAAAAATGCTGACAGTTCACTGATTTAAGGGATGAAGCTTGGTGCGATGCACACTTCATCTGGTGTGGTTTGCACCAGCTTTCGCACATCAGAATAGAAATCACTATAGTTTTCTGCTAGCTCATGCAAAGGCACGTGCGATGCGCACAACCCTTAGTGCATTTCGCACGTGGGTAACATGAGCCATCCGTCACCTGTTTTGTTTTTCTTCTTCTTTGAATTCTAGTTTCTTTTTATTTGTTAACTTCTTATAGTGTTTTCTTCTTTTAATTAGTTCAAACATGCCAGCATATGGTAAGTATGAGCATGGTTCTTGCCACTAACATCCATTTGCAGGAATATGGCCTCTAATAAGCATCATTAAAAAAGATGTGCTACTAATCAAGCTTCAATATCCGACAATATGGGTGTCCCTATGCAAGAGGAAGGGCCTTCTGAATCAAAAATCTAGTTTGGTCTTGAAGGAATGGAGGCTTACTATCTTAAGTTTCGAGAAAAGCGACCATTCTTGGAAGAGAAAGGTTTTGATGTGGAAGCCTTTGAGGCTGATTTCCCAAACATACCTCATCAGAGCTGGATGATGATCAGAACCCAGAGTTTCAGTAGGTCTTCAGAGAGTCCACACTCGCTTCTCACTCCCGAAAGTGTGGTGCAAGAACTAGTGTAGAGGCAGCGGATGATGATGAGGCATAGTCCTCTAGGAGTTGTTGCACCCTTTCTTTCTTTCCTTAAGCTTAAAGCATTGAGGGCAATGCTTCTTTTTATGGGGGAAGGTGGTGTTTATTTGATTTGGTTGGTTGTCTTTGATTTTGTTGGTTGTTGGTTGCCCATTTTGGGCTTGAGATATTGTTCCTTATTGCCCTTGTCGAGCCTTAACATTTATTTTCTCCTTTGCTAGATTTTTATTTGGCCCTTGTCGGGCATGTTGGATGATTGTGATGATATTGCCCTTGTTGGGCCTGTTTATTATGTTTTGATGCATCAATTGTTCCCTCGTGGGGCTTGATGTTTTTAAATTTTGTTTGTGTTGCCGGATTAGTCCTACACGATTCCATTATTTTGCTACCCGTGCCTTGCAAATCTTCTAAAGGCCTACGCTGAGGCTTGTTTTCAAATGACTCATGAGTGCGTAATTTTGAAATCGCCTTGTTAATAGTAGAGTAGTAATAAACTCCAAGGGTTTTCTTAATACCACGGTTCTTTCCCAAGGAGCAAATATTGTCTTTATTTTTCTTTTTCTTTTTCTTTTTCTTTTGTTTCTTTTTGTGTCAAACTGGGTTGGTGTTTCCCTATGATAGATTGAGAGGCAACTTTCTTAAGGGAAAATGCCAAGTTTTAGTTTTAAATTGAGTCTGTGCTTTGCTTGTCTCAAAGTGGACCCACCGAAATTTTTCTTGGCAAGAAGTTTTTGAAAATCAAAGGAAAGAGGGAAAATGAATTTTGAGAAAATCATTCTCTTGTAAAGACTTGCACACTCTTGGTTTGGCTTGATCGATTCACAAACGAGTATGTAATGAACTCAGAATAGCTTGTCAAAAGTCATTTGTCCCATTTGATTTTGAGACTACTATTGAAAATTCTTGTGATATGATGCCTTGTGTGGTGAGGTTATCCTTTAATTCTTGTGCATGTGTGTCATCTAGAACTTGCCCCAAATGTGATTCAAGGCAAAATTCTAGATGTGACCGAGCTTGGAAGGGGATCATAGGCCCTCTTTGAATAGCCACTTCACCCAAATGACTTCCCTCGAAATTGATCCTAGTGAACCCCTTTGAGTTTGTGACCTTTCTTTGGCACCCTGTTGACACCTTGACCTTTTTGGAACCTCTATTCTTGCACCCATCCTCCCTAGTGGCTCAAAATTTAAACATAGGCTAAATGCCTAAGTTTGGGGGGAATTGAAATAATAACATAGGCAAAAGCCTAAGTTTAGGGGTGTATGTACTCAATGTGGAGAAGAAAAGGAATGCACTTCAAGTGCAAGGTAGCACCTTATGTTGAATTGAAAATTACCTCAAAAGACCAAATGTAATGAAAAAAATGATTTGAAAAAGAATTGTTGCCACCAAGTGAAGGTGATACGAAGAGGTTGAATAATCAAATTGAAGGGAATATCTCGGGTTGTGTGAGGGAGAATAAGGTGAAGTCAAAAGTTCAAAAATGTGATTGGTATTCGAAATGAACAAAGAGTGTTAAGGAGGTTTAGTCACTTGAGCTAAATGCAATCCTCACCTTATCCCTAGCCAATATTGTAACCCGCAAGTCCTTAGTGATTCTTAGCCTGGTCACTCTACAGTAGTGGTGATTTACATAAAGAGCAAGACTATGGTTTGACATGTGTGCATTCGAATTTCCTTGAGAGAGTGAGTCTTTTTGGTTCTCTTATAATCCCTTGTATTGTGAATTGCATGATTGTGAGTGGGATTCTCTCTTGTGGTGAGTGGCATCATGCACTCGAATTGAGATATGTCTCTACTTCAATTGAGAGGAATGAACGAGACAAGTTGTGTGGCGAATCTCGAGGTAAACCATGATGGTCCATGCCAA
This sequence comes from Jaltomata sinuosa, assembly GCA_003996215.1. Lineage (NCBI taxonomy): Eukaryota > Viridiplantae > Streptophyta > Magnoliopsida > Solanales > Solanaceae > Jaltomata > Jaltomata sinuosa. The sequence goes on from QJPP01004938.1 coordinate 17,957, forward strand.
TGACTTGAGAATCTTAATCTTGTTTTGAATGGCAAATTCCCCTGTTTTTTGAGTGAGAAATGAAGACCTTTTGATGAATTTTTTGAAATGAGCAATTACCTTGAGAATGTGGTGGTTCAAATTAAGATGAATATTATAGTTGAGTCTTTTGTTTGAGTTTTTTTATTTATTATTTTTCTTAGTTTTTAGAATATATTAATCTTTTGTGCCTTGATCGAGTTTTAGAGCATATTTCATTCCTTACCTTGTGAGTATCTTGATTGAGGATAAGCAATAGTTCAAGTTTGGGGTTTTGATAAGTCGATAATCTACCAACTTATTGAGCCTTTAATCATGAATTATTGCTATGTTTTGATAAGATTTAGAGGTTCTTATAGCCTTGATTGATATGAATGCAGGTACTCTTGGTCAAAAGTAGAGAATAAGGAATTGGACCCAAAAGAGCTTAAAAGTAGTTGAAATGTGAAGTGATCAAGAGAGATAAAGATTCTATCAAGAGGTGAAGACTTCATGCGACACATAGAGTGCTTGGTGCGGTCCGCACCTCCCTCCGCATGAAGCTCAGAAGAAGAAGAAGAAGAAGAAGAAGAATCTGCTAAGGGGTGTGACCGTCGTGCAACATGCAGAATGACTAGTGCGGTTCGCACCCCACTTTGCATGGCACTCAAGGATCAAACCAATTCACTGGTCTACTAAGATGGATCTGTGCGATGCGCACAACTAGACGTGCGAAATGCACATCGCGGCGCACAGCTCCTGAGGGTTATTTTTGTCCACTTTTATGTGATGATTTGGGAACCTTCTAAAACCCAACTTAGGCATAGTTTTGAATAGTTTTCAGTTTTTGGAATATTGTTGAACAAGTTTTCTCTTCCAAGGCAAGATAGAGGGTTTTACTCAATTTTCTCCATCTTCAACCTTGGATTTATAAATTGAGCTTGGATATTGGAAACTTCTTCCATTAATAAAAGGGAATTTGAATTACCCATTTGGCATTACTTCTTATTCCTTTAGCATGAGTGGCTAAGTCTCCTTGTCTAGGGGTATGTGTATGATGGGTGCTTGATTTATGGGTATGTGTAACACCTCAAAAATCCTAAGCCTAGAACCAGCTCAAAAATCCAAGTGTGAAATTTTTCAGGTGTCAGACAGGATCCACGAGTCATCGAACGGTCCACGAGCCGTGGACTGTGCCCATGAAATCAGATCAGAGACCAAATTATTTGGTCTGAGAACCACGACGAGTATCTATGGATCGTGGATTGATCCAAGACCCGTGGATTGGGTCCGTGGAACTTAGACCTGAGGCCTACCATTTCTCTAAGAATCACGAACTGGTTATACGGACTGTGGAATGATCCACGAATCATGAACCCGGTTCATGGAATTCAGACCTGAGGCTCAATAAAAGGCCAGAAACTATGACAAGGTTTCTACAGGTCATGGAAGCATCCACGGACCGTAGAACCTGTCCGTGGAACCCGAGTCGCGATTTTTTTGATAGATTTCTTTTATTTTCCCAGAGGTGTTTTGGACTTTTCCTATCTCTTTTAAGGCCTAAGCTATGTCATTTTGCTTAGTCTAAGCCTAATTAATAAGTCAAAAACTACCTAAAAGTCCCATTCTCCTAAAAATCATCCAACACTTAGAAAAAAATAGAGAAAAGAAATATCGGTTTCTCTCAAGAACAAGTAGGAGGTTTTCTTCAAGCTCAACCCTAAAAACTCAAAGATTTCACCGTAGAACCTTCTTCCATGTATGTGGGATTTCATCAATAGCTTCCTTTCACCCATTGAGTCCCTAGATTCAGTCTAGTTCTTTAGTTTTCAATTAGTTCTTCAGACCTAGGGTTCCTAAACCTTATGAGATTATTGCAATTCAGATTCTATTGCTTGTATGGAATTCATTACATATTTTCTTGGGAACCTAGGATAGCCATATGTATAGAATTTAGCAACCCTAGCATGTGTTAATTTTACTACTCATAAGTTATAGTTGCTCGTCAGATAAGTCAGTCAGTCATGCATCATGATTTGAATGCCTTTAATTTTTAATATTATTGTGCATTCTCAGTTATATCAGTATTTGAGTTATCCAGTATTTCAGTTTGCATTCATTGCTTATATATTCAGTTGGGAGTAGACTTAGCACCGAGTGGATGAAGGGATGAAGGCTCACCTATCAGTTTAGGCTGAGACCTTTAGTAAAAGTCCCCGAGTCCCAAAACTGCGGTGCCACCATTTGTTATAAAGGGGTCACCCATCAGATTAGGCATGACATCATTGTTACTTGTAGGTATAATCTTAGTGGATCCATGTCAGATTTGTTTGTACCCTTTGCAAGGTATGAACACCCTTCTATCCAGGCTTATAGGTAGGCCCTATAGTTAGTTCAGCTTGGGGTATGTTGGTTAACAGTAGCTCCCATAGTTCAGATTAAGTACTTGCATTGACCTTGTATTCAGCCTTTCAGTTATTCAGTTCAGTTCAGCATATTACAGTTCATGATTTAATACTTTGTCATTGCATTTAGTTTATTTATCAGTTCATGCTTCAGTATATATTTCCATGTTCTGTATTCATGTTTTACAGCTTTGCGTATATCCCGCATGCTCAGTATATTCGAAGTATTGACGTATACTTTTGTGCTACATCTTATCATGATGTAGGTTCAGACGCTCAGCATCCAGATCGCACTCAGTGCGACTTTTCAGCCCTTGCTTAGCAGCTCAGTGGTGAGTCCTCATAGTTCGAGGACAATAGTTATGCTTATTCATTTCAGTCTTATATTTCAGTTTTTAAACTTTTAGAGTTAGTTGAGGGCTTATCCCAACAACTTGCTTCAGTTAGAGGCTTTCAGACATAGAACTAGAATCAGCTTTTGGGTTGTCAGTTTTACTTTCAGTCTTACTACATTCTTAGATATTTATATATTCAGATATGCTTGAATTATTTTTCCAACCTACTTATTTAAACCAGTTTAGATTCTGTACAAATTGTATTTGATTTGAAAATGCCTAGATATGCCAGACCATGGGTTAGCTTGGGGCCACTCGTGACACTAAGCACCGTGTTGTATCTAGGGGGTAGCCTCAGGACATGACAAACTTGGTATCAGAGCACTAGGTTAATGTGTCCTAGGGTGTCTGAAAGCCGCATCGAGGAGAGACTTTATCATGGGTGTGAAGCGCGCCACACTTATGAGAGAGAGGATATGAGATCTTTTTAGGAAAACTTCCTTTCTTTCTATTCCATCTCGTGCTGTAAAGTATGAACTATATTTAATTCCTTCTAACTCGTGTTCACCGTGTTACAAAAAATGCCTCCCAGATGAGTGAACACAAGGGGGAACAAAAACAGGAATGGCAACCAACAAGCACCACCAGCTCCAGAGACCCTCTGAATGAGCAAGTCACTCATGCAGAGTTCAGGGTTGCCTTTTAGGTGCTTGCTCAGGCCATGAGTGACCAGGTAAATTAGAAAGTTATAGTACCATCCTCGCCACAAACTAACTCCGTAGTAGCTAGGGTCCGAGACTTCACTCGAATGAACCCTCCGGAGTTCCATAGTTCTAAGTCGGAGAAAGATCCACAGGAATTCCCGGATGACATCCAAAAGGTAACAGAGGTTATGGGTGTCACCCCGATTGAGAGTGCAGACTTAGTTTCTTTTCAGTTGAAGGGAGTGGCTCATGTATGGTATCAATAATGGAAGGAGTCACGAGGTGCTAATGCAGGCCCAGTGGATTGGAATTATTTTCAAACTGCATTTTTGGATAGGTTTTTCCCGATTGAACTCAGAGAAGCAAGGGTTCAGGAGTTCATCAACTTGAGGCAGAATGATATGAGTGTAAAGGAGTACTCTCTCAAGTTCACTCAATTGTTCAAGTATGCTCCGACAATGGTTGTTGACTCCATGGCCCATATGAGCAAGTTCGTATCATGTGTTTTAGATGATGTGGTCAATGAGTGTAGAACTACTATGTTGGTGAAGGACATGGATATATCTAGGTTAATGACTCATGCCCAATAGATTGAAGAGGAAAAGATCAAAATAAGGGCAAGCGACAACAAGAGGGCTAGGATAGGTGACTTCAGTTACTCTCAGCAGAGGTCAGATGGTGGTAAGTTCCGCTAGAAATCTTCAGCTCCAGTCCCATCTTCTGCCAGTTCCCCAGTGCCTAAGTTCAGGCAGGATCGACGGGATAGGGCACCAGGCTCTAAGTCCCAAGGTAGCATCACTAGTGGGTGCACTCATCCAATTTGTAACAAGTGTGGTTAGAACCACCAGGGTGAGTGTATGGCACGTAGTGGAAACTATTTTGGGTGTGGCAAGTCAGGCCATAGAATGAAAGAGTGCCCAATGACATCTCAAAAAGGCAGGGATACTCGCCACTAGAATCAGGCTAATTCTACAGCAGCTCCAACAGGTCGCCTGACTCAGCAGGGTGCCTCTTCTAATGTAGGTGGTGGTCAGTTCTAGAATAGGCTTTATGCTCTTCAGACTCGACAGGACCCGAAGGATTCTCCTGATATGGTCATGAGTATGTTATAGAGTCTTTTATCTTGATGTTTATGCATTGTTAGATCCTGGAGCTACACTTTCTTTTGTGACTCTCTATATAGCCGTAGACTTTGGTGTCAGTCTAGAAATCTTTCTAGAACCCTTCTCAGTGTCTACTCATATTGGTGACCCAGTCATAGCTAGATGGGTATAAAGAAATTACCCTATCACAGTTTCCCAGAAAGTCACCTCAGTTAATCTTGTAGAGTTAGAAATTACTGACTTTGATATTATTTTAGGCATGGATTGGTTACACTCCTGTTATACCTCAGTCGATTGTAGAACCATGATAGTTCGGTTCTAGTTTCCTAATGAACTAGTCCTAGAATGGAAGGGTAATACCTCAGTGCCTGTAGGTTGATTCATCTCTTACCTTAAGGCCAAAAAAATGATTTCCAAAGGGTATATCTATCATCTCATTTGGGTTAAGGATTCAAATTCCATGACCCCAACTCTTGAGTCAGTCCTAGTGGTGAATGAATTCCAAGAAGTGTTTCAAGAAGATCTTCCCAAAGCTCCTCCCGAAAGAGAAATTGACTTCAGAATAGATCTCCTTCCAGATACCCACCCTATCTCAATTCCTCCTTACAGAATGGCTCTAGCTGAGCTTAAAGAATTGAAGGAATAACTAAAAGACCTTCTAGATAAGGGCTTCATAAGACCCAGCATCTCTCCATGGGGTGCTCCAGTGCTTTTCGTGTGTAAGAAAGATGGTTCTCTCAGAATGTGCATCGACTACCATCAGTTGAACAAAGTCACAATCAAGAATAAGTATCCCATCCCCAGGATTGATGACTTGTTTGACTAGATTCAGGGTGCTTGCTTCTCTAAGATTGACCTCAAATCCAGTTATCATCAGCTCAAAGTCAGTGATAGTGACATCCCGAAGATAGCCTTTAGGACTCAGTAAGGTCACTATGAATTTGTAGTTATGTCTTTTAGACTAATGAATGCTCCTGCAGATTTTATGGATTTGATGAACAGGGTGTTCAAGTAGTACTTGGACATTTTCATCATTGTCTTCATTGATGATATACTCATTTAATCTCAGAGCGAAGAGGAGTATGTAGGTCATTTGAAAGTTGTGCTGCAAACTCTTAAGGATCCCTAGTTATTCGCTAAGTTCAGCAAGTGAATTCTAGTTAAAGTTAGTTCCGTTCCTTAGTCATGTGGTGTCTAGCAAAGGAATCTGAGTTGATTCTCAAAAAATTGAGGCAGTAAAGAACTGGCCTAGACCCACATCTCTGACAGACATCAGAAGCTTCTTGGGTTTGGCCACTTACTACAGGAGGTTTGTTGAAGGATTTTTATCCATAGTTTCCCCACTGACCAGATTGACTCTGAAAAAGGCTAAGTTCCAATGGTCAGATGAATGTGAGAAAAACTTCCTAGAGTTGAAGACCAAGTTGACTACAACTCCAATTTTGACTCTACCAGAAGGGTTAGATGGTTTTGTGGTTTACAGTGATACATCCAGAGTTGGCTTGGGTTATGTCCTGATGCAGCATGGTAAGGTCATAGCTTATGCCTCCAGACAGCTTAAGATTTATGAGAAGAACTACCCGACTTATGACCTTGAGCTTGCAGCAGTTGTTTTTGCCTTAAAAATTTAGAGACACTACTTATATGGTGTTTATTTACACATATTCACAGATCATAAGAGCCTCCAGTATGTGTTCACCCATAAAGATTTGAATCTTCGTCAGAGAAGATAGCTCGAGTTCCTCAAATACTATGATATGAATGTTCTCTACCATCTTGGTAAAGTTAATGTTGAGGCTGATGCCCTCAGCAGACTGTCCATGGGTAGTATGTCTCATGTTGAGGAAGAAAGGAAAGAATTGGCTAAGGACATTTTAGGCTTGCTCGATGGGAGTTTGCCTTATGGATGCAACAGACGGCGGTATGGTAGTTTAGAATGGTTCATAACCTTAGTTAGTAGTTGAGGTGAAGGAGAAGCAAGACAGTATTCCCATCTTACTTTAGTTAAAGGGTGCGGTTCATACGCAAAGGGTAGAGGTTTTCTCTCAAGGGGGAGATGGTGTGCTTCGCTACCAGAGTCGTTTATGTGTTCCTAATATGGATGGGTTAAGGTAGAAAATCCTGATAGATGCTCATAATTCTAGGTAATCTATTCATCTAGGTGCCACCAAGATGTACTGTGAACTACGGTAAGTCTATTGGTGGAAGGGCATGAAGAGGGACATCGCAAATTTTGTGGCCAAGTGTCCCAACTGTCAGTAGGTGAAGGTAGAACATCAGAGGCCGAGAGGTGTGACTCAAGATATTAACATTCCTACTTGGAAGTGGGAAGTAATCAACATGGATTTTATTACAGGTTTTCCTCGCACTCGCCACCAGCATGACAACATTTGGGTGATTATGGACAGAGTGACCAAATCAGTCCACTTCTTAGAGGTTAAGACTACAAATTCAGCAAAGGATTAGGACAAACTCTACATCAGTAAGGTAGTCAGGTTGCATGGGGTTCCCTTGTCTATTATCTCAGATAGGGGTACTCAATTTACGTCTTATTTCTGGAGATCATTTTAGAAAGGTCTTGGTACTCAGGTAAATCTCAGCACAGCATTTCATCCGCAGATGGATGGTCAGGCAAAGTGTACCATTCAGACCTTAGAGAACATGTTGAAAGCTTGTGTGATCCATTTCAAAGGTAGTTGGGATTATCACTTACCTCTCATAGAGTTTGTCTATAATAACAGCTTCAATTCCAGCATTTAGATGGCCACATATGAGGCACTTTATGGGCATAGTGCAGATCACCGATTGGTTGGTTTAAAGTGGGTGAAGCAGCATTGATTGGGCTAGATTTGGTTCATGAGGCTATGGAGAAAGTTCAGCTTATTAGGAAAAGGTTGAAGACTGCTCAGAGTTGTCAGAAGTCCTACGCAGATGTGAGAAGAAGGCACTTAGAATTTGAGATTGATGATTGGGTTTTCCTGAAAGTGTCACCCATGAAGGGTGTGATGATATTTGGAAAGAAATGGAAGCTTAGTCCCTGATATGTAGGTCCTTACAAAATTCTGAGAAGGATTGATAATATGTCTTACGAGTTAGAGTTGCCAGCAGAACTAGCAGTGGTTTATCCAGTCTTTCACATTTCATTATTGAAAAATTGTGTTGGTGATACGGCATTGATTGTGCCATTAGAGAGTGTGGCTATGAAGTATAGCCTCACCTATGAGGAGGTTCCAGTTGAGATTCTTAACCGTCAGGTTCGCAGGTTGAGAAATAAGGAATTCGCTTCGATGAAAGTTTTATGGAGAAATCAGTCAGTCGAGGGAGCTACTTGGGAAGCAAAAGCAACCATGATGGCCAAGTACCCTCACCTCTTTCCTTCCGATCCATCTCCAACTTGAGGTAATAGTTCCTCTTATGTTTCTCAGCTTTATCATGCATGTCAGTCTCAGTAATGTGTTTCCTCAGCTATTCCTGCATCTGCAGCATGTTTTCATGTCCCTAGAACTTAATTCAGTTAGATATCAGTTTCTAGTACTCAGTGGTAGGGATTGCAGGTCTTTCCCTCCAAACCCATCTTATTTAGTCTTCATTCAAGGATGAATGATCCCAAGTGGGAGATATTGTAACACCCCAAAAATCTTAAGCCTAGAACCAGCTCAAAAAGCCTAAGTGTGAAACTATTCAAGTGTCAGACAGGATCCACGAGCCAGATACACGAGTTGTGGAATGGTGCATGAGTCATGGAACTGACACGAGCCATGGACTGTGCCTGTGAAATCAGATCAGAGAACAGATTATTTTGTCTGATAACCACGACTAGCATCTACGGATCGTGGAGTGATCCACGACCCGTGGATTGGGTCTAAGGAACTCAAACCTGAGGCCTACAATTTCTTTGAGAACCACAAACTGGTTCTACAGATCGTGGAATGAACCACGAGTCATGAACCCAGTTTGTGGAATTCAGACCTGAGGCTCAACAAAAGGCTAGAAACCACAACAGGGTTTCTACGGGTCATGGAAGCATCCACGGACTGTAGAACCTGTCCGTGGAACCCGAGTCGTGATTTTTCCAGCAGATTTCTTTTATTTTCCCAAAGCTGTTTTGGACTTTTCCTATATCTTTTAAGGCCTAAGCTATATCACTTTGCTTAGTCTAAGCCTACTTAATAAGTCAAAAACTACCTAAATCTTCCATTCTCCTAAAAATCATCTGACACTTAGAAAAAAATAGAGAAAAGAAGCGTCGGTTTCTCTCAAGAACAAGAAGGAGGTTTTCTTCAAGCTCAGCCCTAAAAACTCAAAGATTTCACCGTAGAACATTTTCCAAGGTATGTGGGATTTCATCAATGGGTTTTTTTCACCCATTGAGTCCCTAGATTCAGTCTAGTTCTTCAGTTTTTCAATTAGTTCTTCAGACCTAGGGTTCCTAGACCTTATGAGATCATTGCAATTTAGATTCTATTACTTGAATGAAATTCATTACATGTTTTCTTGGGAACCTAGGATAGCCATATGTACAGAATTCAGTAACCTTAGTATGTGTTAATTTTAGTACTCATAAGTTATACTTGCTAGTGAGATAATTAAGTCAGTCATGCTTCATGATTTGAATGCCTTCAAGTTTTAGTATTATTGTGCATTCTCAGTTATATCAGTATTTGAGCTATCTAGTATTTCAGTTTGCATTCATTGCTTATATATTCAGTTGGGAGTAGACTTAGCACCGAGTGGACGAAGGGATGAAGGCTCACCCATCGGTTTAGGCTGAGACCTTTAGTAAAAGTCCTTGAGTCCCAGAACTATGGTGAAACCTTTTGTTCTAAAGGGGTCACCCATCAGATTAGGCATGACACCCTTGTCCCTTGTGGGCATCAGCTTAGTAGATCCACATTAGATTTGTTTGAACCCTTGGTAAGGTATAAACACCCTCCCAGATAGGGTTACAGGTTAGCCCCATAGTTAGCTCAGCTTGGGGTATGTCGATTAACAGTAGCTCCCATAGTTTAGATTCAGTACTTGCATTGACCTTGTATTCAGTCTTTCAGTTATTCTGTTCAGTTCAGCATGTTACAGTTCATGATTTAATACTTGGTCATTGCATTCAGTTTATCTCTCATTTATTGCTTCAGTATATATTTCCTTGTTCAGTATTCATGTTTTACATCTTTGCATATATCCCGCATGCTCAGTACATTCAAAGTACTGACGCATACATTTGTGCTACATCTTATCATGATGTAGGTTCAGGCGCTCAGCATCCTGACCACGCTTAGTGTGACTTTTCAGCCCTTACTCAGTAGCTCAGTGGTGAGTCCTCATAGTTCGAGGACAATAGTTATGCTTATTTATTTCATTCTTATATTTCAGTTTTCAGACTTTTAGAGTTAGGTGGGGGCTTGTCCCAGCAACTCGCTTCAGTTAGAGGCTTTCTGATATAGAACTAGAATCAGCTTTTGGGTTGTCAGCTTTAATTTCAGTCTTACTACATTCTTAGATATTTATATATTCATATATGCTTGGATTATTTTTCCAACCAACTTATTTAAACTAGTTTAGCTTCCGTACAGATTGTATTTGATTTGAAAATGCCTAGATATACTAGACCATGGGTTAGCTTGGGGTCACTCATGACACTAAACACTGTGTTGCATCTAGGGGGTAACCTCGGGGCATGACAGTATAGGTCTTGCTTATTTGTGTTGATAATAGCTAAATTGATATGGGTCTAGTGAATTCTTTATATTTTAACTCTGAAATTAATGTTTACAAAAATTGATTGATATTACTTGATTGTGTTCTTGCTTGAGAAAGAGGTTCATAATTTTGGATGAGATTTACTAGTAGGTACTTGGGATTACAATTAGATTGAGGCTAGAAATAGCTCAATTCACCAAAAACACCCATTTAAGAGTGTAAGCTAGAGATAGTATGACTTCCCCAAGCCTATATTGGTTGGTTGATGATAAAACCATGGTGCTTCAACAAAGACCATTGGATAAATGTTTGTGAGATCAAAATATTAACACTCATGCCTAAATCAATGCTACTCATGTTGTATATTAAGAATTTACGTAATTGAGCAAGTACCTTGACCCGTGTTCGAGTCCTATTGGAAGCATACCCCTAGTCGTCCTCTCTCTTGATACAAACCCGTATTTACTTTATTTCTCTGCTTGAATTGCAAATTGTGGCAGATTTCCCAATTCCCCAATTTCCCCCCTTTTTACTCTTTTTCTTGTTTGAACATTGACTCTATTGGTGATTTATGTACGACAATCCTTTAGGCTACTCTACCATTTATCTGTGGTATCGACCCCGACTCTCATCAAAAATTATAAATCAAGTATCACGAAGTCAGCTGGAAACATGAACTTTTCAACTTTCACTAGTACATCATCAAAAATACGTATAGGTCATTGTACTGGCCTTTCTACCATCTGTAGTCTCATGCTAGTAGGTCTAGGGAGTCAAAGTCTGTACTTCCTGTATATCGCAAGTGGCATAAGATTTATGCTAGCAACGTTATCACATAGTGCCCTAGCAAAGTCTTTTACCCCAATAGTGCATGGTATAGTGAATGCACCTGGGTCTCCCGAATTCTCAACTAGAAATTGTGAAATGATGGAGCTTACCAGATGAGTGAGCTGCACATCCTTATCTTTTGCAGACCTCTTTTTCTTTAGTAACTTTTTCAAATACTTAGAAAATCCGGTCATCTCATGTAAAGCATCAAGAAATGGAATGCTCATTGAAAGATGTTTCAATTGGTCATAGAACTTTAAACATTTTGCACCTCCTGTTCTCTTTACCAACCTTGAAGGAAAAGGCGGGGGACACTTGAAGGACTGCACTATCTTCTTCAGTGGCCATCTTTCAGTTTCTGCAACCTCTTCACTCACTGGTACTTCATTCTCAATTATTGTAGATTTTTCAAGTGGTGGAGTTTCTAACTCTGCCTCCTCTAATGGTTCATCAATCCTGGTATCATCAGATGTGGTGCGCTCGCTTCGAGTAGTGATATCCATATTGTTTGATGTGTTGCCCCCACCCTTTGTATTTGCAATAGTATCACTGGGAAGTTGACTATTAACTTTGAGTTCTGCTCATGTGATAAGTCTCTAAACAGCCGGTCTAGCTTTTTAATTGAAGATGTGTAAGAACTTACCACTTCTGCCAAATTCTTCGCTGAAGTGTCTGCTTTCTCCTAATTTTCTAGATTCTTTCTAGCATGCTCTCCATTTTTTATGACCCTTGGTCTTGTTGATTTCATCTTGGAGGTATGTAAGAATTAGCACTCCTATTCCCAAAGTTATGGGCATTATTATAATTAACTTGGTTATGCTGTTGTGATTTCCACTATTGTTGGTTGTTATACAACTTCCCCCAAAACATTTGCCCTTGCCTTTGCTGACCACCTAGAGTGTTGTTGATGTAGTTTACATCTTCAACCTATGTGGCCTATGCCTCAGTGTACTCTTCCTCCTCTGGAATATATACTGGTGTTTGCTGAAGTGGTATGCTCTCAACTGCATTCACCTTTTTGGTCTCATCTTTGGATAATCTCTGGTTGAGCAACTCTAGGCTAGTAGCAAGCTTTGCAATGGTCTCATCTCGTTCATGATTTTCTTTGGCTAGATTATCCAAGGATGGAGATATATTACCAGCATTTAACCCACTCAAATTCCAAGCTTGATTGTGAGAAGTCAACCTATTCATCATTTGTATGAATCTAGCAAAAATCTTATCCATGAAACTCCCCTCTGCAGCATTGTTTGCAACAGATTAAGAGATGGGTTCCAACCATGTGTAGAACTTCTCCATAAGAATATGGTCCAAAAACCCATGACTTGGAGACCTCTAGAGATATTGCTTGAACCTTCCCTATGCTTCATATAACTTCTCCCCTAGTAGCTGCTTGAAGAAGAATATCTTATCTCTAAGCTCGGGTTTCTTACTCGGAGGAAATCACTTATTCATGAATGTGTTTAACAACTCATTACAAGTGTGAATTGAGTTGGGAGGTAGATTGTTGAGTCATGTACAAGCTTCCCCAATCAGCGAGTACTTGAATAACCTTAGCCTGAATGCTTCATCAGACACATGATTTTATTTGTAAGTACAACAAACATCTATAAAGTTTTTTAGATGCTCATGCGGATCATTATCAGTAAAGTTTTGGAAAAGACCCTCAGCCCTTAGCATAGCATACGCTCCATGTTTAATCTTGAAAGTGGCAGCATCCACTCTCAGAGGAACAATTGCACTACCATAGTGAAATTCAGGTACCTCCACAGCAAAAACATTCACATCATCAATGAACACCGAATGGTCCAAGTTGGCATTTGCATTGCCAGGTGGCTGATTGTTTTCCTAATTTCCTTGATTTCTCCTGTTGTTGGCAGCCATGGTTTCCTATAAACAATTCAAAGAGTACCAAGTTTTATGGTATAAGTAAGGGACACAAAGTAAAGTAAGAATTACATTAAGCAAATTTCAAAACCGTATTCTCCAGCAACAGCGCCAAAATTTGATACATTCAAATCACACCCTTTTTAAAAAAGTGTAAATAATTGTTGTCAAATATAGTAACCCAATAATTAGGCTGGGGTTGAATCCCACAGGAAATATGGTAAGAAATATAACACTTAAAGTCTTTCATTAACTTCACTTTACGTCGAATCTTATCCCTTAGCAAGAATAGAACTGCTTGTATTGAGTGCTCAACCATGCTTGAACTTGCAATATTGATAAAACTCTTGTTATGTATAATCATGGCACCACACAAAGACCTTTAATTTTTCCATAAATATGAAATATGTTCTTTCTTTCTTTAACAAATTGGTCAATACATGCTTCATCACACTCATGTTGTTCAATAAAATGATTTCTTTTATCAAAGTATTCAAGTCATCATTAGGCCGATGCACAATATTTTTACTATAAAGAGTATATTTATTCATATCTTGTCTCAATTTTTTTGTGAAAGATCTACCACCTCCTCCTCTGACAAAACAAATATAAGAACTACTACCATTCTCATGTTTAGAATTAGAACCATAGTAAAAAATGAACAAGAATATTCTTCAAGAATTTGCTTATTATCATCATCATCAAGCTGATAGTCACTTTCTTCACTATTAGATTCATTACAAGAAGAGTACGTGAAGGAGTCATACCTTGAAGCATCACCATCTTCAAAGTCATTGTTAGAATTATAAGAATCTTCATGCTCACATCCCTCACTGTAGGATCCATAATTTTTATCATAGTGACTCTCATTATCTTCATAATCTTCAAAATCATTATCACAAGGACAATCCGAAGCTATGGAAGACATGCTTACGGCCAAAAGAAAGTAGCAACAATATTAAAGTACCTCACAAATTCAGTCCATCACGTGTATCACTCAACACTCATGTATACACTTAAGGTCAAGGCTTTGTGATCTCACTCAATTAATCTCATCAACTCTTGCCTTTTTTCTCTCAAAGGAATTTCTTCAAATCTCTGTAAGAACCAACAACTCAATCAACTTAAAATAAGCATCCAAGTATCAGTTTAGAGTGGAGTTATGGTTAAACAAAGAAACACAATAAAACTAATAGGACTTAAATTAAGAAATTCACAAAAAAAATAAAGAGAAAAGAAAGAATGAATTGGCACGAAACTAATTTAAAGTACTCAATTACTAATACAAAGGATAAGAACAAGTATCCTAAAATATTAGCAAACGATTAGTTATGAATGACGAGTATAATCTAGAATTAACAAGAAAGTCATTCAAAATCACCATAAAATTTATTAATACCCAACTCAAATCAAGTTTACCCAATTAATATAGATCATTTGTAAGCTTTACCAAATAGTTTTTGAAGTAAGAAATCAACTCAAACTTTAAAATCTTTAAGAAAATTCGTACAATAGAAATGACCCAATTTTTGAACTCAAAATTGACCCCAAATTCATTATTAGATCCCAAATTAGAACCTAATATAGTTTACACATGATCAAAACAACTTAGATCCAAAATATGAGGCTAAAATTTACACAAAAAAGCTCAAAATCTCAAATTTTCGCACTCTAAAAAAGTATTAAAATTTGAGCTGCAAAAATGAGAGAAAATTGGACAAAATCAACTTCAAATCAACTTTAAATTCTCTCAAACTTGATATTTAACCACTTTAGATTACTTCCAACAAAACCCATTTAAAAATTTCTCCAATTTTCAGATCTGTTTTTTTTTTGGATTTCTTTTTTTTTTGGATTTTTTGGAACCTACAGGCAAGAAAGGAGAAAACAAGTAATACATGTCTATGGGATTACCATCAATATGTTTTGGTAAGGTGTTGGAGTGAAGAAAACGAGAAGATTCGGTGGAGGACTTCCATTTTGTTTAAAGAAGGTAACGATCTTGATGGCCATAGCTCATTCATCAACAGACCTGCCCGATTCGAGTCGAAGAAGTCTTCAAAGTGACAGATTTCATAGTGTTCATGAGATTTAAAATACCCTGGTAAAAACTACACTAACTCGAGGAGTTAAAGGTCTGATCTCGAGAAAATGAGCTGAGGCATGAAAGATTAATACCTTCTTCAGAGCATTTTCATCATCTAAAGGCGTGGAGGATGCCATTGTTGAGAGAGATGATGAAGACGAAGCAGGAGGGTCAAGGTTTCTAGACACTTCTGTGTCTGATCCATTTCTACTTTCCCTTTTTTATTTTTTGCTTTTTTGTTTTTGCTATTTTTGCTTTTGTTATTCAAATTGGGCCTGGGTCGGATCAGGCTTTTGTTGTTGAATTCTTTTCTTTGAATAAAATGTCCCGTAGGGCTCCTTTAACTAAAAAAATTAAATCAAAGATTAAGAATTATAGAAATAATTCTTTAGCCTTGATATGATAACAATTGATATAAAATGATACACCAAAGATGAACACAATAAATAAAATAGAGATGGAGTCAAAGAATTATCAAGAAAAAAAAAAGAAAATAGAATAGGGAGAATAGAAATTAAAAGAAAAAAAAGGTTAATCTAACAATTAAATGCACATATAATTACTAGATTAAACCATGGGAAAAGAGAATGAACTCATATAACGAAATTCTTACCAAGAATGCAAGAAGGATTTATGAAGAGATAAAAGAATTTTTTCCAAAACTTACAAAGGAGCTAAGTTTATCCAAAAACTATCAAACCCTAAAATGAAAACTTAAAGACTATAAATACTAGTCTTGCAAAACTAGTTAAATTTAAAAAATGACCATATTATTAAAATAGTCACTTAAGCATATTGGTGGCCTTGAAGTCTTCCTCCCATGCTTTTTTAAGTCCTCCAAGCTTATGATGATTGGAAGAATGCTCCAAAGTCCTTGATGACATTTATGATTATAATCACTTCCTTCGTAAATCTATTTGACTGCATGTTATGAACTTTAAAAAATCCTTTAAAAAATCTTCTATGGCACTTTGAGCTCTTTGTAGATGATTGAAAGCTTTCATATCCAAGATAGTCCACACCCTTATTCTTGATATCAATCTTGCTATCTTGATTTGTATCAGCTGGAAAGCGAAGAACCACGACCTTGGTGAGTTCCCTGTAACACCATTTTTTTGCTTTAAGGTACATTTCGGGCACTACTTAATGAATTTATGTCGCAGGATTAAAGTCGAGTTCTGTGCTGCTCTCATCCCAGGCAGTGTCTCTCAGCCTCTTGGGCCGAGCCCTCAATAGTCACACCCTGACTTATATGATCCTTAATTATTTTCCGAATGACTCAGATTTTCTTGCAACCGATGCTACTGGCGGTGTCTGTGAGACTGTTATTTCTTGTGGGAGTTGGGAGAGCCTGCGCAGAGGGGCTTTTCCACCCCTAGGGAAGATTTGCAGTCCTATTAAGCCCAAAGTGGCCATACCTTCTCATATTATAGAGGTTGAAGTGGTAGGAAGAGGTTCTTCCTGCGTGTGCCATTCCTTCTTTTGGCTGTCTTCTCCAATCTTCAATGCCAACGACATTTCCATCTGGCTGGGACCCCGTCTTTTTACTGTAAAGAGCCCAAGTTCCAGGGGAGGCTAAAACCATTCGTGAGGCGTTCTTAGTTTTTCATAAAGAACTAAGCCTCATTTCAAGGGCGGTTGGAGTAGCTGACTACTTGAATGCCATATTATCTCCCAAAGATCGCTAGAAAATGGAAAAAGCCTCTATTGAGTGCTTGGCGAATAATGTCGCTCATTATGCTACAGGGGTGAGTTTTACTTCTTACCTCACTTTTCTCATTCATTTTTCTTATAAACAATCGCCACCTCACTCCTTCTCATGCTAGTATTACTATGGTCGAAGCCACTCGACAAGTACAGGAAGCAAAGAAAAAGCTATTGATCAGGCTTGCTAGTTTGGAGGGTTTTCTAGCTATTCTTCGAGTGTCGACCACCTTTGGAAAGGCATTGGTTACCTAGACGTTAGAGTTTGAGACACTCACATAGAGCTACAAGTGATTCAGTATAAGAAGGACATCCATCAATAAGATGCTACCCTGCATGCCAACCAGGCGGATGCCCCTCGTTTGAAGAATTCTGCGTGTTCCGGCCAAATTAGGCATATTTTGAAGGAACAAAATGAGATTCAGTGAAAGATATATGCCTTTTGACTGTGCCTTCCATGCCCTGAGAGAGGCTCTTCTCCTTTCCCATCAGAAGTGACCAGAGTCAAGATCCACCGCCTGAAGGGGTAGGTGAATATCCTCATGGCCAAAAAGAAGATTGTTAAGGAGAGACTCGGACTATATAACATGCGGGACTCCCAGTTCCCCATTCCTGTTTCCTACATGAGTTTAGAAAATATGGCATGGACTTGGAGAAAGAGATCACTAAGTCGTGAGACCTGATCACTCACTTTGGTGGTGAGGGATAAGAGGACTCAAAACCTTCATTCTCAGTGAGCTTGAGAGTGCCAACGAGGGTGAATGACTGGCTCTTCAATTTGTGACAATTTTTGTCACCTCGGGCTTATTGTCTCGGGGGGCAGACTTGTATATTGTTTATTTAAGAAGAAAAAACCCTTCATTCCTTTTCCTTTTTTTTTTTAATTTGTTTTCTGTGTTCGAAGACAATTTATGATATTAATCAATGGTTTGTTTCTAGGCAATACCTTTCAGGGAGTCGAGGGGTTGGGGAGATCGCCTATGCTTCTACGCTGCATTCTATAACACATTAATGGTCATCCACTTGGCTAGCATCCAGAGTATTTGTGCCTTTTCCCTTTCCAGCCTCCTCCCTATAAAAGGGCTACTTTACGTATACTTTCTTCCACGCTTGCTTCCCTTCTTCTCTTTACTCTGCCTTTCCTTTTTTTTGGACCTTAATAGAGTTTCTTCCATGTTTCTGGGATCCACTTTCAACTTCCATATCTATCCACAACCTTTCATTACCTTTGACCCGGGATCCCTGCTCGCCCTGCATCTCTCTGTTCGCAACCCAAGAATAAGATAAGGACAATTATCTAGGGGCCAAGGTCGATGACCATGGGTGTGGATCTTCTCGATCATCCTCCTTCTCAACAGCCTTGGAAGTTGTACCCATTTCTCCTTCTGGCCGGATGAGGAGGCACTTTGGCCCTTGGCGCCCCTATCAAGTTTTTGAGTGGGTAGCCTATCCAGAGGAAAGCTTGCTCTGAGACATGCCTCCTTGAGGTTCCTAGGGCGGTCTCTCCCTTTTGACCCCCACTTTTTGAGGCTCCCTACATAGTGTTTTGGCTTTTGCTGAGCGGGGGGGGGGGGGGCCTATTTCCTCAAGGGCCTTCAAACCACAGTGTGTTGCCAGAGGCAAAGCTCTTTACCTTTCGGGCTGTGTTCCAATGTCAGCGAGCAGTTATCATTTACATGTATTTTTCCCCTTTACCATGTGACTGTTCTATCTTTTTCAGGGTTTTATACCATGTAATCACATGCTTTTTTGCAATAACAATAAAGAAGAGATCTCATCTTAGTTGTTTTTGATTCTTTTGGGAGCCTTTCCCTTTAATTATGTATTTTTTTAGCAACATATCTCCCGTACTAATTTTCAAAAATCTTGCCTTTTAGTTTGCATATCAAACCCGTTTGACCGCACATATCTATAAGCGAGCATCACCCTCTTTGAAAAGTTTGCCTCTAGTCTTTCTGAGGGGTGCCCCCTGGGTTGCGGGTTTTATGCGACCACTTTGGGTGGTTTTTTGGGTCATCAGGCATGCAATGATAAAGACTTACACTGATCGATTTTTTTTGCGTGTCTTTTTGATCATCTAATTGGGTCAGTTTCAAAGACTCGACCATGGTCACTTTTGACCATTAAAAACTCATCAATTCAAGGAGGGATCCCTTTAATTTTTTTAATTTCACTGAGCGTCTAGGTCTGGATATCTTCGAGACAATCTAGCGCATAGCCTTAGAGTGTCAAACTCTAAATAACTGACATCGACTTTCATGACCATTCTTTAGGAACTTCAAAATAGTTCATAGGGGTTAAATTCAATTAGGCCTATAATTCGGGTGCATTAGACCGGGCATGTGGTGTCATGGTCTCATGATTCTTCCACAATCAGATGTTTTTCGTGAATACACTTCTGATAGAGTTCACAAGAGGGACGCTTGCACCTACGAAATTGAGTTCTTGGTCCATTTTATTATTGTGCTTCCCCGACCTGACAGTCCCTATCATGGACTTTGGAGGTCAGTGGGAACCTAAGGCATCGATGATTTCTAACCCTAGGGTCGCGGATAACTTTTAGTAAGTCACTGTCTAGCTAAAGGATTTTCCCTGGTGTTTTATACGTAGGGTGGTTGCAACCAACTCATTGCAATTAATTCTCACAAAATCACACATGTGTATATATTCCTTTGATAATTACAATGAAGGATATTCCTATTCACACTCGATAGTACCTTTCGCTAGCTCATTAAAATCTTGTCAGAGAAAACTACTTGGGATAAATATCCGGATAAAGGAAAAGAGTGTAGAACGAGAACCTTTTTCACTCATTTTGTTTGGGGATTTTCATGAGCTAGCCTTTCTCATTTAGGCTTTCGGTATACTGTGTCCCTCGCGAGGACGTCCATCTTATTTATTTATCTCATCAAGGGAAATTCTCATGATTCCAAGTCTGGACCATGCAAAGCAATTAACATAACTCCACAAGAGGTCAACGTATATGAGCCTTTGCCCCAGGTTCATTCCTCTCCTCACTTATACTTCCCTCTCTATGGGATTGAGATACTCCTGACTATGCATTCCTAATGGTAGCCTTACCGCGTCCTTCCCCTTGAGGGCGCATTGTGGTCCCTGGATCCAAACCCACACTTGTGAGACTGAGATTGAGGCCAGGGATTCATATCACTATGCACATTTTTCCACGTAATTGTTCCATACTTTGCTAGGTTATTTTTGAGCCTCTATGAAGTGATTCAACTCTTTGGATTCAACCCCTCAGTGAAGGCTAATGCTGCCCTTTCATCTGATACCATTGGCAATCTAGAGCTTTCCTCCTGGAACCTAGTGATGAAGTTTTTCAATGGCTCTGCATTCCCTTATTTTATCTCAAATATGTCCCATCGGCGAGGTCATATAGCCATGGTTCATGTAATGATCCTTCTAGTTATTTTCATATTTACGCCTTTTTTGTACTGCTAGAGCTTTTCTGTAGTGGCCCCAAGTCATTTATGACTTTCTGGGATCGGTGGTTTGGTGCCCTGGTCGTTTGTTTGGTCATTTTGGCCATTTGTCTGTTTTAGAGCCTTAACTTAGAATATCATTGATTTTAGTCAACATTCTTGGTAAACATGCTCAAAATGGAATTCTGATAGTTCCGTTAGCTCCAGAGCATTGATTTTGTTCTGGATAGACCCTGGGTTGGATTCTGGGAGCTTTCGGTTTAGTTTTGTTTGGGTTTTTATATTTTAGCTAAGTTGAACTTGAAAGTTTGACTTTGGTAAACATTCGGAGAAGATGACCTCGGATGGAAATTCTGTCTGCACTATTAGCTTTGGAATTTCGACTTTGGGCTAGGAGAACCTTTGGTTTGGGTCCCGGGGCTTCCAAACTTGTTTTGGGGTATTGAGTTCCGAGTTAGTTTTGGGCATGGGGCCCATATTTCCTTAAAACGATTTCCATTGGTAAATTCGTTGATTCCATTGAGTCCGGAATGTCGTTTACACTCAAATATATCTATTAGTTTATGGGTATCGAGTTCTGATTGTGCTCGTAATGCCCCGTAGAAGTTTATAAAATTGTAAATTTTTCTGTTGCGGGCCAGCTTTAAATAGCTGTTGGCAGCTTTATTTTCAGCTTTTGCTCTCATCTTCCCAATTCATTTTCTCCACCATTTTTATACCAAATTCCTTCAAATCTTCACCTGCTCTTACCCATAACTTTGAGGAATAATTGTTGCTGATCCGGATGTGTTTTTTGGCCTCATGAATAGGTAAAATCTCTTATATCTTTCATTAATTTTCACAAATTTCATTCTTTAAATTCTTGTTTTTCACGATTTTCAGCTTATTTCTTTAGCTTCTTTCAACTCCAACTTCAGTTTTTCTCAAATCTAATTACTCAAGAACAGTGTGGGCTCGTGGGAATTCTCCAAATTATCATTAATCTCTCTCCTTTATCGTTGGTAAGCCTCTTCTTCTTGAAGCCTTGTTCTTCTCTTCAAGCTCAAAAACCTCCATGGTTGAGGCTCTTACAAGCTTGATTTTTCTTGGGATAAAGCTGCGTTGGAGAGCTTTATTTTTCGTGGTAGCTATAGTTCCGGTCTGTGGTCGATTCTTGCTTCCAAATTGGTACGTTTCTGCCCTTGAAAATCGCAATTCTCTACTTTTGTTCTCATGAATTAGTAGTACTTAGGGGTTGTTTTGAGCCCCAAAACGAACTCCGTTTGTGCTCAAATTTTGAACATGGGTTCCTAAATTCACCATGGACATAATTGTGAATTTTATTTTCATTTTTGCTGCGCGAGCCGTGAGAGTTATTTTTCGACCCAATTTTTGGCCCGATTTTTTGTATAGCAATATGGGTGTCATTCATCTCGTCTTAACACCTAGATTATGTTCTTGATAGTGTGACAACTTTCTGAGGTGGTTTGTAAAGGGAAGGCACACGAGTAACAATTCTTGTTTGTAGTTCGGTCCCGAGGTAGGTTACGGTTTAAACTCTTTAGACTTTGCATATATAGAATAAAATTTTACCAATGGGAATCCTTGGGCTGTGTTTACTAGTTGGTACCACAGACCTTGACCGCTTTATTCACGTCCAATTACTTTTCTTCCTTTGAAATTTGTAGCACTTGTTTTATATGCTCTATTCACCCTTGTGGTCCTGTGTGCCCTTATTTAAACTCTAGAACATAGTCGGTGGATATTGGGAATGTCCGTGAGTCCCAGACATCGTTATTATTGTTATAGAGCTGGCTATCCATGCTATAGAATGATTGGAGCCTATGCAGGGTCGATAGGTTGATTTTGAGCCGTTGGGCTATTGATTTGTGATTGAGCATGCCATTATCATGCATATAAAAGGATTTTCTTCATGATTTTACTATGATTTTGGCTTCGGGCCTACTATTGCTGAATTTCTAAACCTTGCATAGCCCATGGGGCCCATTTTTGGTAAAAATGATTGAAAGAGGGTTTGCTCTATTGGTTCCTATTGTTGTTCTTATGACTTTGGATATTGTTAAGGTTAAACTTGGGCTTCCAGTTATTGAATTCTTGACTTGAGATTGCATGCTTAGTTGGGTTATCGGTCATCGTATTCAAACATGTTTACTATTTTCTTCCTCTCCTTCTCTATTCATTGAGGTTACCAGTATACCGCCTATTTTCTAAACTCTTCTTTGTATACTTAATGTTGAGAGGATCCTGGGTACGTGTTTATTTCTTTCGCCTGTGATGTGTATTCTTTTAGCTAGCCATATGTATTGTTCCTGCTTGTATTCCTTTTGTGCTAGCTTCCGTGTACTTCTTTGTTGCCTTCTGTGACTAGTTATTTTCTATTCTGCTTATTACTGTTGTTTTATCTTATATGTGCCCAGTCGGCCTACGATACCTACTGGGTACCAATTGCTTTACAATTGGTGCTCATACTACACTCTGCATCTTCTGGTGCAGATCTTAGTGTGGGCCATCGCCATTAGCTCATTCGAGACTCGTGCAAGGAGCTATTTTTGAGATATTTCAGACTGAGAGTGAGCTCTTGGCAACCGGAGCTTAGCTTTTAGTTATCTTTTATATCATGTATGCTATTACTACTCAGAGACATCTGTATATATTATTTGGATCCTTTGTACTCCTTATATATAGTTCTGGCTCTATTCTATGATACCAGATTTTGGGGTTTTGGTTTAGCTTCCGCAGATGTATATATTTCTATATCTACTTTCTTCAGCTTATTTACCTTGCTTCCACTTATTTATATCATTCCTATGCTAAAGTGTTAGATGGTAGACCATTACTAACCGTTTCGAGCTACGGGGATTGGTTCGCCTACTGGGGGTTGTAGGTGCCATCATGACCAAGAAATCAAGTCGTGACAGCTTAGTATCTAAGCCTAGGTTCATCTGTATCATCGGTATAGGAGCCAATGTATAGTAGAGTCCTATGGATTGGGGCAGAGATATCTGTACTCAATCTTTGGGAAGCTATAGTGACATCTTAGGAAATATGACTCTCTTATTTGCTTCTGTATTGTGCGTAATCCTTGGGAGTTTCTTGAAATCTCGCTTGTTCTCGTTCATTCTTCCGCAGGTGGCTCGTACGAGATCATCGACATCTGGCGGAGATGAGCCTCTGACTCTAACTAGAGGCTGGGGAGGTCATAGAGGTAGGGGTAGAGGACGTCCCCGAGCAGTGGTAGCTGCTAGAGTTGAGATAGGGCCCAAGCATGATCATGAGCCAGAGTTTGCTCCCAAGCAGCATGTGGACCAGGGGTCAACCCAAGTACCACCAGCTGAAGATTAAAAAACATCCTCAATCATATAAATTGACATGGTCAAATAAAAAAGGAACTTTAGAGATTACAAAATAAGTTTTAGTAAAGTTCCAACATGGCAAATTTTGTGATGAAGTACTATGTGATGTTATCCCAATGAAAGCTTGTCACTTGTTACTTGGAAGGTCTTGGATAATTGAAAGGGAAGCTACATTTGATAAACAAACTAACAAGTGTTGTGTCAACCTAAGAGGTCAAGAGTATTTCTTTATGTCAACTACACTTTTAAAAGTGAAAGAAAGGTATTTGGAGTTGCTAAGATTGACGGAAAAAAGGCAAAGCTTGAGGAAAAAGATGTCATTGCTAAAGAGAAGAACATAAAGATAAAAGTTAATAATTCTCAAAGTGTAAAGTTCAAAGTTGAAGTGAAGAGTCATCCTAATCCTTCAAAAGGAATTCTTGGGCCTTGTCCAATGTTAAAAGATCTTGAGAGTGAAAAGATTGAGAGAAGTAAAGGAGTGACAAGTGAAAACTCAAGAGTGGAAAAAGGAGAGCTTGAGTTGAGGGTAGTAAGTGTGTTACCACAAAAAAAAGCATTTGAACATGAGAAAGGTGAAAAGAAAGAGAAAAAGAAAATTGAGAGAAGTGAAAAAATGAGAGATTGAGAGAGCTTGCTTCTTATTTTAACTCTAATGATAATTATTTTTTTCCTAGTTGTGATGTCTTTTTTGTAGGTATGTTTGAAAATCAAGGTATGAAGAAAACAACAAATGAAAATCTTCTACTATTGGAGATTCGAGAGTTGATAGAGATACCCACTACTTCTTCAAGTGTTCAAGTGAACTTCAATGATAAATACAAAGGTAAAGAAGGAATTTTAGAAGCATTTCAAAGTAAAATGACTAACCTAAACACTTTATTTCCTTTAAGTAATCTTGATAGAAATTTTAGTTAAGGTGAAAATTATTCTTCTATTGAGCAAAATGAATCTTTTCTTTGTGATGAAAGTCATGTTGAATGTTGTAGTCAATCACTAGGTAAAGTTACTTGTGCAAATTATTGTGTTGATTCTCTTGAGTTTAATGTTTGACAACTAGTGTTCATACTTATGGTGAATTTTAAGGAATAAAAAGAGATTCTTTGACTACATGTTATGTGGATTATAAATATTTTTTATGTAAAAAGGATACTTTTGTTGTTGATAAATGTATTGAGGAGTCACTACATGATAATCTTGAATTTAAGGATTGTTATCCTTTTGAAATTATTTGTGATAGCTGATTTACTTGTGTTGATATGACACTAGTTGAGAAGACTTGTGAATTATTTAGTGAACCTCAAGTTAGTATTAAAAATGTACTTGGTTATTTTGGAAAGAATGAGGAATTTGAATATGACACTCCACCTTTGTTTGATAACGATGAAAATGAAATTGTTTATACTACTTTAACTTTATTTGATAAAAATCATGATATTGGTGGTGATGTGTGTCATGTTGAAGGTAGCAATGACTTATTGCATCTTGACTTTACTTCACTAGTTGAGTTAAAGTATGAGACCAAACTTGTTGATTCTTGTGAGCTTAAATTGCTGTCAACTAATGATGTGAGAATTAATGAGTTTGAAGGCCAAACAAGTGACTCTTTAAATGTGCATAGTTTTGTTAATTCTTTATCTTATTTCACTCATAGAGATCATATCATGGATAATTTTGTGAAAGAAGACATTTGTCTTTTCGAGAGTGAATTTAAATACTTTGATTCTTCATTATATATTGATTTTTCTCTCTTTAAAGATAATATTTTATTTGAAGATAAGATGATCATTTTTAATAATGAACATAGTGATATTTTAAGTGAAGTTGATGATGTAGCAATTTTGAAGGCTACAAGTTATATGGTAATCCTTTATGAGATACAATGTGGGAAGATAATAATGAGTCTACACATGAGAGTGGATTAATTGATGCTAGCTTTAGAATTAATTTCTTTACTTATTCTACTCAATTTTTTGAAGACACATTCTTGTTGGATTATGTCAATTCTTCTTTCTTCAAATGTAATGACAAGTCATTTAAAGATTGAAATGATCTTGCTAAAGAGCTTAATTTGATTCCATATTTTAATGATGATTTTTTATGGATGTTTTTGGGGATGCTTAAAGTGATTCTTAATGTTCTTAGAGGATTATTATTTGTTTTTGATCCCGAGGATGTTTCTTGTTGCATTGGCACTACTTTGAAGGGCAGTGATAATCTTTGTCTAGTTGTTGTTCCCTCCTTTGTTTTACAAGGCTTGAATTCGAGGATGAACTTTTTTCAAGAAGGGGAGAATAATGCAAATCATGGTAGCAAAATTGATATCAAGAGTGAGGGTGTGGACTATCTTGGATATGAAAGCTTTTAATCATCCACAAAGAGCTCAAAGTGTCATAGAAGATTTATTAAAGGATCTTTTAAAGTTCATAACATGCTCAAATAGATTTATGAAGGAAATTATTACAATCATAAATATCATCAAGGACTTTGAAGCATTCTTCCATCATAAGCTTGAAAGACTTAAAGAAAGCATGGGAGGAAGACTTCAAGGCCATCAATATGCTTAAGTGGCTATTTTAATAATATGATCATTTTTGTAATTTTGCTAGTTTTATAAGACTAGTATAAATAGTCTTTAAGTTTTTATTTTAGAGTTAGATAGTTTTTGGATAAACTTAGCTCCTTTTTGAGTTTTGGAGAAAATCCTTTTATCTCTTTTGAACCCTTCTTGGATTCTTGGTAAGAATTTCATTGTATGAGTTCATTCTCTTCTCCCATGGTTTAATCTAGTAATTATTGTTCATTTAATTGTTAGATTAACCTTTCTTTCTTCTAATTTCTATTCTCTCTAATCTAATTTCTTTATTTTCTTGATAATTCTTTAAATTCATCTCTATTTTATTTATTATTATCATCTTTGGTATATCATTTACGTCACCAGTCATGCCAAGTGGATAAAACAGGCCAAGTACGATCATTTGCGGTGGTGGTTTCGAAGATACGAGCCACCCAAAGATGGAGGGTATCCACTTGCTCCGAAAGACCATCATTCAGAGATGGGTACCACCTAGGAGATGTGGAAGATAAAGCAAAGGGATGAGCCAAAGCAAGAAGAAAAAGAGGGGAACAATAGAGAGCAGAATTTACAAGTACTTACGATGGGTATTCCAAGGGAAAGGTGTTGGGGGCCCAGGGAGCTCCTCTAAGGGCACAGCAAAAAAGTGATCGGTCCATCCACGGTCCTGAGGATCATCTAAACTACCTATAATCATTTTCTTTCCCTGGCGGATTAATTTGATTAATAACCCCACAAGAAGCGAGAAGAGTAGAGTAACAAGAGGTGTGTTAAGGTAAAACTAACGCCTTACATACATGCGAGAGCTCGAAGGCAGGCAACGCTTAGCCACACCCTTGGGTTCAGTTAATCAAGGGACAACCGAAAGGTATTACAGATAGAAGTTATCACCTCATCGATAAGATCACCAAGACCGTCGCTAAATGGGTATGTGTAGAAAAAGGACACCCCTGGTTGGCTGGAGGCAATACTATCCGTGGGCGTGGGGGACCGTACTCAAATTCCCCTTTCAACCCATCCACAATCCTTGATAACGATGGGAATAGAATCATCTTTTACAAAAGAGCCCAACTTGTACATTGGCGGAAGGGACTCATCGCTTGATTGGACAGTGAGATCCTCTAGGAATTTGAAGTTGGTAGGCACTATATCATCAGCGTGGGGATTGCATTGGGAGGTGGATTGTTTCTTCTTTCTCGTGGTCGAGTCAGATCTAAGAGGTAGATCTTTTCTTTTCATCATGGATAACAAGGTTCAAGGCAGGAAAAAGCAAAAAGAGCTCTTTTTCAGCAAAAAATACAAGAAAGCGGAGGGTAGGAGGTTTGAAAAAGTGAAAGGAGGATAAAGCAGCGAACAGAGGAAAAAAGCTTGCAAAGACAGAGCGTGTGGAGGATGATCCAACAGGTAAGAAGGTGTCTAATCATCGACAGACACATAGAAAGGAGGAGGCAGGAGAAAAATTGACTGCGTGAATTCAGGTCATTTTGTTATTCCGTCCTCCGGCCAGAATAGATATTGCACCCAAAAGACGGAGAGACTATATATATGGGGTAAAAATGGCTTCGGTATAGATTGAGTCGAGTGGGCCGATTTGGGCTGGGTGTAAGAGGAACCGACCCACAATAGTATCATTTTGAGAGCGAGCCCAACACGAAAAAGTGGCTTCTCAGGCGAAAGTGAGGTAGCCCGAAAAGTCCAGCGATAGCGACTGCATGCAAATGATGGACAAAAATAATGGTGTATCATATTATTCAGGTACATGAGTAACCTTTGACAGAGCTGCATCAGACGCGATATACTAGGTTGGCATCCTCCAATGGCTCAGAAAAAGTGGTTGTCAACCATTGGACACAGCACTAGTGGCCTAACAAAACAATACTATTCCTTCCGTCTGAAGAAATGTTATGTACCCTATAATTAGAGATCCTCACTCTTATTGTAAAGGATCTGATTTCTGTTGGCTCTTACCCTAAAGTAATAAAATATCCTTGGCTTGGTTCTTAAGCTTTCTCGATTTTCTTTTCATTTTCTTACTGTTCCATTGTTGTTTAGCTTGTTTATTTTTCGTTTACGATCACGGCTTGTCCATAGCTAAAAGGATCGAACGTTTCTCCATTGTTCCAGATTTGTCCTTTATCCTTATCTTATTGATTTACTGTATATTTTCTTTGCATTTATAACATTTTGCAAACTTACGTCTCTAACAATGAAACTAAGACCGTACCGCGTTCTCTTGACCCACAAACAAATCTAACTATCTCAAATCGACGGTAAATAGAGTTCATAGTTGAACAATTCAAAGCTTAAGATTTTTGATAATTTTTAATACTTTATAATATAGTTGAAGAGATTATAGTTTATGTTTCAAGATTTGAAAAAAAATATTTGGAAGCAGCCAAAAAATATTGTAGGATCAAGTCTTCAAACTTCTTGAATCGGGTATTATCATTCTAACTTTCTAGTATTATATTTTTCTTATATTTGTTATTTTTGTTATTTGATATTATAGATAGTTTTTAAAATATTATTTAGAATTAATATGTCAACTAGAAAATATCAATCTGGCTATTCAAACTTTAAAAATTAATAATTTGATGAAATCTCAAAAAGGAGTTCTTAATAAATATTTGACAAATAATATCAAAATTAAACCAAAAAATATATCAAAAATTTTCATTAGATGAACAAGTCACTAACGTAGTTGAGGTGGATGATAATAGAATCCAAATAGAAGAGGAGGAAGAGGAGAACAGTGAGAAATCAAATGTAGATTCTCAAGAAAATCTAAAACTTATAAATGAAAAATCAAACAATTGTACTCCTAAAAACATATATGATTCTAGTTAATGAAATAATATTTGTACAATGTTGAGAAATCTATTAGTAGAAAATGGACCAATTAGAGTTATCGACATAAATTTTCAAAGGATAAATTCTTAAGGTATTTTTTTACTACACATTATTTTCAGAAATTGACAAATGGACAAAGACTTG
The DNA here is from genome assembly GCA_003996215.1 of Jaltomata sinuosa. NCBI lineage: Eukaryota > Viridiplantae > Streptophyta > Magnoliopsida > Solanales > Solanaceae > Jaltomata > Jaltomata sinuosa. The sequence goes on from QJPP01004938.1 coordinate 47,065, forward strand.
AAAGAAGATGGTTAGTTTGTTTCAAAGATTTGAATAAAATATTTTATTTTTATTGCAAGTTGTTTAGTACTACTTCTAATGCTAAGAACATGGTCAAGGATCAAGCAATTCAGCATCCTTATACTGGCGCATAAACGCAGGCATAAGAACTGAAATATTCAAGAATTTTTCATACAATTTCTTCAGACTATAAGGAAGAGACTAACTCTTTTACCTGAGCAAAGGGATTGTCAGGAAACACAGTACATACTCTTTATTATACTCTTGTTCAACGGTTCTAACCCAATAGCGGTTCTAACCGGACCAAGAGGCGCCCTTTTCAACATATTTCACGGGCTAAGGAGGTCATGGCTTGCTACAGGCTTGCCAGACAGAGATAATAAGAGTAATTCTAGATCCGACTGTACCACCATCTCATAACCAAGTCAAGAAACCTTATAAAAAATTCCTTTCCATTTTAATAAAGCTTATATCCATTCATGGTGCATATAAGAGAGACGTTAGGTAAGAGACATAGATATGGAAGCCGTTTAGCCGGACATAGTCCTGGCTAGGAGAATAGAACTAAAGTAAATAAAACTAAATAAAAGTATATACCTTAGGGACATCCAAGAGCCAAGGTTGCTTGCAAAACTGATCCAAGAATTTTATTAAGGATCGGAACAGCGGCAAACGCTTTCTGATATTTTCTTTACAAAGCTAACTAGAGAGAAGAGAGAGAGTCTATTCTATTTTTTCTGTGTGTTCCTACTTAATAAAATGAACACTTATATAGAAAGAAAATAAAACATAAGGAATCAATGTACAGTAGAGATGGGTCCCATATGGGTCCCTGAACAGTGAATCTACTGTTTAAACAGTTTATATACTGTATAGTAATAGTGACAGCTCATCTTCTGTCTTCCTCATACTTTGTTCTTGCCACGTTTCTTTTCCATGGCTTTTAGGGATAGTAACAGGTCTTCGGTGTCCTGTAATTCTTCAGCAGAAAGTGTAACTTCTTCGTCGTTGCGCTGGGCTTCTTCATTGCTGGTTTCACTTCGCATTGAAGTATCAGATTTATCAATCTGGGCTATGTTTTCCAGCAAATTCCTTTTTACTTCTTCTAAGTAACCGCTTATCATGGCTTCTTTATCTCCTTCTTGAGTGGAGATTTTTCTGGCAATATGTCGCACACAAGGATCATGGACACTAATCTTCTTCTGGGGAAGGTTTTTATACTCTTCAACAATTTTTTCAATAGTGTCTATTAATTCTTGTCCAATCATTTGCTTGGACTTGGGATCTTTTCTGAGCAATTTTTCCCAGAAATTGTTGTAGAAGACCCGGTATAAAGCAGGAATATTTTCCTCTGTGAAACCGACCTCAGGAGTCCATTTATGAATCCATGGTATTGAGAATTAAATAAAAAAATAGACTTGGTCAATTTTTTCCAACCAGCAGATATGATCTGCGTGATATAGTTCATTCATGTCTGGGGACACTTTTGCCCATTCCTTGTATAACTGAAGGAATTTTGGGGGTAAAATGTTCACCGTAGGTCCGTGGTATGACATCCAGTTAATAAACCAATTAGGGATTGACCCTGTAAATATTTTTGCACAGATTTTTACAAACCATATGTGCTTGTATTTCTCATTATTATAATAAAATACTCTATCAAAGGCTTGGATATAATCCCAGTAAGTAAAGCTTATTGAAATGTCGTTGAGGCTTATCTGCCTTTCTCTCATTGTCGACATTCCCCAATCTTCTACGGATATAATCTGTTTGATAATAATTTTTTAGAAGTTATAAACATTCTCTTCAATACTATAACCAGCACTCATGAAGTGTTGAATTTCTGCGCTTTCGGTGCTTGTTAGGATTGTTTCATAATATGCCCGAGTTTTGTATGACTCAACTGGGTAGTATAACCCTTTAATCAGATACCGTTGGAATATTTTCCATGGTTCGTTTCTTCTCTGAATATCAGAGTTTTCTAGAAGAAATATAATTTCTCTTTTTTGAAGTTTTTCGTAGGATTTGATATCATCATTATCCTCTTTTATGACCGAAGCAAAGGTATTACCTTTTTGCTTTTGTGCCTGCAAATATGTCTGTGCATGCTCGTATAACGGGCTATCTTTTGAAATATCTTCCAAATTAATGACCTGCTCAGGGGTAGCGGCAGAAGATGAAGATTCACCTTCACTAGAAATCCATTTATTAAACAGGCTTCTATTTCCCATCTGTATGACCGGGTAATTTGATCGATATGACGATCCTTGCGAACTGGAATGTCCATAGGACCTTCCTGGGGCTGATCTTCCCCGTCCTTTTCCACGAACTTGCCTCCACGGCGGGTCCATCCTGTAGGGAAACAAATTAGTCATTCTGAAAATAATCTGTTAAGTCTTCCCGGATTATTTCCGAGTAGTCGTGAATAGAGAAATCTTCTTTTACTAAATCATCTATGACTATTTTAATAATGAGTTTTTTAAGATCTAAAGGTAATACAATTACCTTTAATATGGAAATCAAGGCTTTTTACAGAGAAAAATTCGTAAAATATTTTATTGAATATATTCTCTAGATAAGAAGTCTGGTAAAGAATTATCAATTCCCTTCTTATAATGAATATCAAAATAAAAGGGGTCTAGTTGAGCCTTCCATCTAGCCAATATAAGCTTAGAGGCATCATGCTTAAAATCTTTGTCAAACATATATTTTACTGATTGAGCATCAGTTTTTATTAAAAACTTTTGATTGTATAAATCATCTTGAAATTTAAGGACACACTTAACAATTGTAAGCATTTCATGAGTCACAATTGCATATTTTTTTGGGCTTCTGTCCATTTACCTGAATGAAATCTTATAAGATATTCATTTTTGTCATTGGGATTAATTTGTTTAAGAATCCCACCGTAACCAATATTTGAAGCATCTGTTTCAATAATTTTCTGCCAAGCAGGGTTAGCAAGAGTTAAACAATGTAAAGACTGAACTCGTAGTTTGATGTTCTTTACCAGAGTGGTGTGACTATTAGTCCACGAGGATTTATAATCCTTTTTGAGCCTGTCATATAACGGCGCTAAATCACGAGAAAGATTTTTATAAAAGGGGGAGATGTAATTTAAACTACCCAAGAATCTCTGCAACTGAGTTTTATCAGTAATAATGTCAGGAAACTTTGATGCAAAGTCGATGGCCCTCTGAATAGGAGTGACTTTTCCTTGACAAATTAGGTGTCCTAGAAAACGAACTTCAGTTTGGAACAAACTCATTTTTGGTTTAGAGATAACCAAACCATTTTGTATAACAATTTTCTTGAAGATATCAAGGTATTTCACATGCATTTCAAGGATTTTAGAAAACACCAGAATATCGTCAATATAAACAATAATAAAATCCATATATGGATTAAAGATGTCACTCATAATCTTTTGAAATTCTGATGGGGCATTTTTTAAACCAAATGGCATAACATTCCACTCGTATTGCCCAAAAGGAACATTAAAAGCAGTCCTATAAGAATGATCTTTAAATATCTGAATCTGCCAATATCCTGATTTTAAATCAAATTTTGAAAATATATTAGCGTTGTATAATCTAGATAATAAGTCTCCTTTATTGGGAATAGGATACCTTACCCATTTTAAACATTTGTTTAAAGGCTTGTAATTTATTACTAACCTGGGAGCTCCACGTTCTTTTTCTGCAGCATTATTCACATAAAATGTTGTGCATGACCAAGGAGATTTAGAGGGTTTTATCAAACCTTTTTGAAACAAGTTATCAATTTCCCTTTTGCATAATTCTACTAATTCAGAATTCATTTGGCAGGGACGTGACTTGGTCGGGATATTATCCTCAGAAAAGTCTTCCTCATATGGAAGGGTGACAATATGCTTTTTTCGATTCCAAAAACCACTGGGGTGATCTGCGCAAACATCAATGGCTATCTGTTCGGAAATTAATTTAATTTTTTCCTTTATTTTAGTAGATTTGAGAGACTCAAATATATTCATGCTAAAGAGTTCATATTGTAAGGAATCGACATGTTTTTGCTTCATATTAATTAAAGCATCAATTTCACGAGTTATTGGCTCCGTGATGAAACTATAACTTATTTCATTGTCTTTGTACGAGGCTGAAAATCCTTTTGAATCAATATGCGTAAAAGGATAGATTGCATTTATAAAAGGCGTTTCAAGTATAATTGGAGGATGCAACTGATTTTTTACCAGAAAGAAGAAATGTGGGATGCAAACCTTGGCAGATTTTTGTATTTGAAAGTTTATACTTTATATCCAAAGCATGTCCTGATGCGGATTTGACCATATGCGCAGGTTTTTGAAAATATTTTGAGGGGACAAGACCCTCTTGAATGCAGCTAACAGCTGCACCGCCGTCAATCATAGCAACGTTAGTAATAGAGAAACTATATCAATCAAAATGGAGCATCTAACATAGCATTTATGAGCAGCGACAACCTGCATCATCCCTAAAAACATATTAGTTTCAAGGTCACTGGTAGTAGGTTCATCATGGAGAACCTCTTTTCCTTTTGAAGAACTGCTTTGACTGATATGCATAGGATTATTGTCCTCAATCTGAGAAATCCTTTTATCGCAAATAGCCTGATTATGCTTGAGAGCCTTTATTTCTCTCTTGAGATTTTCCACTTCTTCCTTAAGGTCCTCAAAAGAAGCATCCTTTTCATCAAAAGTATTTTTTATCATTAAACGGTTTTCAACTTCTTTTAATGAATAAGGGGCATAATATTCAAAATCATTTTTCTTGTTATCAACAAGGGGTTTTGACGAGCTAGAATCATTAGCGGTGGCAAGATTAATAATCTTTTCTCAGAGTTTGTTATCAGTAACTTCTTTTAATAATTCTATCACATTATCAGAAGTGAACATATTAAGATTGAAATCTTGAAATTGCGATTGCAGTTTGTAGATTTCATCTCCTTCACAATGGCATGTATTACCTTTGCAAGTGGTGCAGGAGCTATCAGCTTGTTCTTCATTGTCAGACAAATCAATAAGATCAATATCTAATCCTGCTTCTGAATATGACTCATAGTCATCTTCTGAACCGGAGGTATATAATAAACTATAAACCTTATCATGCAATTCTGCATCAAGTTCTAAGGCTTTGAGTTTATTCAATTTGCAATTTGGGGCAATATGCCCTCGCTTACCACATTTGTAACATTTGATTTTAGAAAGGTCTCTTCCTGACCGAACTTTGGTAAATCTATTAGATTTACGAGAGCTTTTTCTAGCGTCTCTTTCTTCTTTAGACCTTCGTCTACAGTTAGAACCTTCAGTTCTAGGGGACCGGTAATACTCCTTTTTGCTACCATAGGTTGCTGGTTCAGGTAAACCGAACTGTGTACAAAAGTCTCCAAGCTGAGATCTTTCTTTATGCTTATTCATCTTAAGATGTCGTGACATAAGGAGCTCATTGAACAAATTTAGCCCTTCTTGAGTTTAAACTCCTATTAATTTGCCGTAGGTGTAATCCCTATAAGGAATTTCACTATGGCTGCCTCTTAGTGTTTTTCTAACCCTTTCTGCGAATAAAGAAGGAAGGTCGTCTATAAACTTAGCTTTCCAATATTCATATTTATTTTCGGGTAATTCCATAACCCGACTGAGAAACGTATCTTTGTACCACCTCCATTTGGTCAAAGTGGGGCACTTAAGTCCATTAAGAAGGGTGCGAACCGTTTCATGCTGAGAGGTAAATCTACCATTAAAGTGTTCTAAAATGGTCATCACCAGTGTATAAACTGCATCCTCTCTGCGGGAAGTGAGAGCCATGCCTAGGTTATCAACTCCTTCGTTTTCTGCAACGGCGTTAATGATAGAGGCTTTCTCCTCTATGTTTAGGTAGTTATCCCACCAGCCTCTGAGCTGACCGGAAAAACCTGCTATAATCATTTGGCAGATATTCCTATCATTATTTTTGATGCTTTTGCAAATGGTTGAATACATAAGCATCCTATGAACAAGAATGGTCAACTGCCTATCTGTTAACCCATCGAGATTCCATTCGTAAATCTCGAAACCGCTGTAAGACTTGTTAGTCTGGTTCCAATCTCGTTCCTTTATCAAGACATCTTGAGGGGTAGGACGAGGGTAGTAGAACGTATGCATTGCTGGTTTAGTAGCATAGCCACTATTCTTTCGGGGATAACCTTGAGTTTATTAAGCTCTGAAGAAACCTGGTTTTTATAATTACCAGTTTTTTCAATTTTTTCAGCAAAATCTTGTGATAGGTCGATAGGTTTTATATTTATACCTGAAAACTTTTTATCAAGAAGTTCTTCTAAATCAGTTAATGATTTTAGTTTAAAATCCTGAATCTCAGGAGGTCTTTGAATAAAAGTAGAGACCACTTCTGCTTTACTAGTTGAAGCTTCTGCTTTACTAGCAACATTAGTTTTAGCTATATCAACTTTTATACCTTTTATCAAAATAGTCATTTCATCAAGTTTTTTATCTAGAGAGACAATATGTTCTCCCAAAACTTTGACATATAAATCCAAATAATTATTTTGCGAAATGAGTTTATTAATCTCCGAAATACTTACCGAAGCAATTTCTTCATCAGCGAATTTTTGAAAAGCGTTGAAGGCTATACCTGTATTGTTAGGTAAAACAAAAGCAGACTGCGGAGGATAAATGGTTGTTATTAACTTTCCATTAGAGTCGCGATAAGTCCTCTCAATAACATTGATATATAAAGGTAAATACGTGGTTATAAACCAAGGAACAAAGTGCATAATTTGATTATATAATGCACAAGTTTCATAAAACTCTTGGAAAATATTATTAATGTCTTCTTTGCTATAAGAATCAAAAAACCAAGTTTTAAACTTATTCCACTTTTTATCAAAAAATTCTTTTTGAACATGTTTTCTTGCCAGGGATCCTGGGCTAAAATCTATTTGGTGTGGAATCATTAAGATTTATTAACGTCAAACTCCATTTCGGAAGGAGTCGAAAAGTCCTTATAAGAACTGTCGTCATGAATATCATTAACATGAACAATATTAGAACCTGGGTTAATTTTAAACTTTTCAATAACTGAGTTATTATCTGATTCTAAAGTGTGAAGAGAAGCAGCGCGATTGGACCATAAGATGGTTCAATAGGGGAAATATGCTGAATGTCAGGCACAAATCTGTGACTTAACGATCGTCTATTATAAATAGAACTTACCGGAGGAATAAGCCTATTGTTTGATAGTGACTACCTGTGATGAGCATAGCTGCCTTCTGTAAACTGGATGCAAACCCTCCCATCGGGATTTGAGAAATATGAGAATTCTCAGAATTTGTAACCGTATCAGTTAACTGACTTGGGGATATAACCAAATCGAGAGTCCAAGTTGTTGGGAAATTAATTTCTTCCCACTTAATCGGTCTCCTAGTGGTGACCTTGGATTTTTCAAAATTTGTTTCCATCAAAATAGTTTGATCGGAAGTATCGTATAACTGCATCTTGGATTCAAGGTTGATAATAACTTGAAATAAATTCTATAAGATAAACTTATAAGTTCTGAACCTGGCACATAGTTATAACCATGTGTTTTAACATTTAATGGTAAGGCATCAAGAATATTGACATCAGATAAAGATAGCTGCAAATTAGGTTGCGTATTGAAATAAACTGGACCATAGGCCACAGTTGATTCAATTGAACCCATAAGAGACTGTCGAAAATTTAAATTTCTAGCATCTCTGAGAGCTGCTAAAAAAGTCTCTGGTAACCCTTTAAGGGTAAGTGGTTTAAAAGCAATTTGAACCATGCCAATATGCAGATAATTATACTGATTTTTATAAAGATCAATATCTCGTTTGTTTAACAAACGAATTGTCTATTCAGAAGAGTTTAACGTTAAAGATTGTTCAGTTATTTTAATCAACTACTTAGTTGAAAGTTTATCAAACCAACCATAGTCATAAATGGTTTTAATTGGAACTTTGGGAATCGTCCATTTGTTTAACAAATCAAGGTTTTGAGGTATATCTAACTCCTCGAGTCTTGTACTTTTAGTACTCAGTTCTCCGAGATCCATAATACCAATGAAGTTCCATATCTATAACAAATACTTTCACATCCATCTCATATATACCATGAACATTTCTAGGCTCTAATACCAGATTAAAGGATCAACGACCGGGCGGTAGTCCGCCATGGTCAAGGATCAAGAAATGCAGCATCCTTATACTGGCGCATAAACGCAGGCATAAGAACTGAAATCCCGATGGGAGGCTTATTGAAATGACGTTGAGGCTTATTTGCTTGGCAGAAAATTATTGAAACAGATGCTTCAAATATTGGTTACGGTGGGATTCTTAAAAAAATTAATCCCAATGACAAAAATGAATATCTTATAAGATTTCATTCAGGTAAATGGACAGAAGCCTAGAAAAAATATGCAACTGTGGCTCATGAAATGCTTACAATTGTTAAGTGTGTCCTTAAATTTCAAGATGATTTATACAATCAAAAGTTTTTAATAAAAACTGATGCTCAATCGGTCAAATATATGTTTGACAAAGATAGTCTATTCTATTTTTTCTGTGTGTTCCTACTTAACAAAATGAACACTTATATAGAAAGAAAATAAAACATAAGGAATCTATGTACAGTAGAGATGGGTCCGTCTCTTCCATACAGTCTGAAGAAATTGTACGAAAAATTCTCGAATATTTCAGTTCTTATGCCTGCGTTTATGCGCCAGTATAAGGATGCTGAATTGCTTGATCCTTGACCATGGCGGACTACCGCCCGGTCATTGATCCTATAATTCATCTTGTAGGGAAACAGATTAGTCATTCTGAAAATAATCTGTTAAGTCTTCCGACTCTCTCTCTTCACTCTAGTTAGCTTTGTAAAGAAAATATCAGAAAGCGTTTGCCGCTGTTCCGATCCTTAATAAAATTCTTGGATCAGTTTTGCAAGCAACCTTGGCTCTTGGACGTCCCTAAGGTATATACTTTTATTTAGTTTTATTTACTTTAGTTCTATTCTCCTAGCCAGGACTATATCCGGCTAAACGGCTTCCAAATCTATGTCTCTTACCTAACGTCTCTCCTATATGCACCATGAACGGATCTAAGCTTTATTAAAATGGAAAGTGGTAGATTTACCTCTCAGCATGAAACGGTTCGCACCCTTCTTAATGGACTTAAGTGCCCCACTTTGACCAAATGGAGGTGGTACAAAGATACGTTTCTCAGTCGGGTTATGGAATTACCCAAAAATAAATATGAATATTGGAAAGCTAAGTTTATAGACGGCCTTCCTTCTTTATTCGCAGAAAGGGTTAGAAAAACCCTAAGAGGCAGCCATAGTAAAATTCCTTATAGGGATTACACCAACGGCAAATTAATAGGAGTTTGCACTCAAGAAGCCTTGATTTCCATATTAAAGGTAATTGTATTACCTTTAGATCTTAAAAAACTCATTATTAAAATAGTCATAGATGATTTAGTAAGAGAAGATTTATCTATTCATGACTACTCGGAAATAATCCGGGAAGACTTAACAGATCCGGTCCCCTAGAACTGAAGGTTCTAACAGGAGACCGGTAATACTCCTTTTTGCTACCATAGGTTGCTGGTTCAGGTAAACCGAACTGTGTACAAAAGTCTCTCCACTTTGACCAAATGGAGGTGGTACAAAGATACGTTTCTCAGTCGGGTTATGGAATTACCCAAAAATAAATATGAATATTGGAAAGCTAAGTTTATAGACGGTCTTCCTTCTTTATTCGCAGAAAGGGCTAGAAAACCCCTAAGAGGCAGCCATAGTGAAATTCCTTATAGGGATTAGACCTACGCAAATTAATAGGAGTTTGCACTCAAGAAGGGCTAAATTTGTGCAACGAGCTCCTTATGTCATGACAGCTTAAGATGAATAAGCATAAAGAAAGATCTCAGCTTGGAGACTTTTGTACACAGTTTGGTTTACCTGAACCAGCAACCTATGATAGCAAAAAGGAGTATTACCGGTCCCCTAGAACTGAAGGTTCTAACAGGAGACGAAGATCTAGACGAAGGTCTAAAGAAGAAAGAGACGCTAGAAAAAGCTCTCATAAATCTAATAGATTTAAGAAAGATCGGTCAGGAAGAGACCTTTCTAAAATCAAATGTTACAAATGTGGTAAGCGAGGGCATATTGCCCCAAATTGCAAATTGAATAAACTCAAAGCCTTAGAACTTGATGCAGAATTGCATGATAAGGTTTATAGTTTATTATATACCTCCGGTTCGGAAGATGACTATGAGTCATATTCAGAAGCAGGATCAGATATTGATCTTATTGATTTGTCTGACAATGAAGAACAATCTGATAGCTCCTGCACCACTTGCAAAGGTAATACATGCCATTGTGAAGGAGATGAAATCTAAAAACTGCAATCGCAATTTCAAGATTTCAATCTTAATACATTCACTTCTGATAATATGATAGAATTATTAAAAGAAGTTACTGATAACAAACTCCGAGAAAAGATTATTAATCTTGCCACCGCTAATGATTCTAGCTCGTCAAAAACCCTTGTTGATAACAAGAAAAATGATTTTGAATATTATGCCCCTAATTTATTAAAAGAGCCTAGAAATGTTCATCTCCTTCTTCTAAGTAAGCGCTTATCATGGCTTCTTTATCTCCTTCTTGAGTGGAGATTTTTCTGGCAATATGTCGCACTGAATGATCATGGACACTAATCTTCTTCTGGGGAAGATTTTTATACTCTTCAACAGTTTTTTCAATAGTGTCTATTAATTCTTGTCCAATCATTTGCTTGGACTTGGGATCTTTTCTGAGCAATTTTTCTCAGAAATTGTTGTAGAAGACCCGAAATAAAGCAGGAATATTTTCCTTTGTGAAACCGACCTCAGGAGTCCATTTATGAATCCATGGTATTGAGAATTCAATAAAAAAATAGACTTGGTCGATTTTTTCCAACCAGCAGATATGATCTGCGTGATATAGTTCATTCATATCTGGGGACACTTTTGCCCATTCCTTGTATAACTGAAGGAATTTTGGGGGTAAAATGTTCACCGTAGGTCTGTGGTATGACCACCAGTTAATAAACCAATTAGGGATTGACCCTATAAATATTTTTGCACAGATTTTTACAAACCATGTGTGCTTGTATTTCTCATTATTATAATAAAATACTCTATCAAAGGCTTGAATATAATCCCAGTAAGTAAAGCTTATTGAAATGCCGTTGAGGCTTATCTGCCTTTCTCTCATTGTCGACATTCCCCAATATTCTACGGATATAATCTGTTTGATAATAATTTTTGAGAAGTTATTAACATTCTCTTCAATACTATAACCAGCACTCATGAAGTGTTAAATTTCTGCGCTTCCGGTGCTTGTTAGGATTGTTTCATAATATGCCCGAGTTTTGTATGACTCACCCGGGTAGTATAATCCTTTAATCAGATACCGTTGGAATATTTTTCATGGTTCGTTTCTTCTCTGAATATCAGAGTTTTCTAGAAGAAATATAATTTCTCTTTTTTGAAGTTTTTCGTAGGATTTGATATCATCATTATCCTCTTTTATGACCGAAGCAAAGGTATTACCTTTTTTCTTTTGTGCCTGCAAATATGCCTGCACATGCTCGTATAACGGGCTACCTTTTGGAATATCTTCCAAATTAATGACCTGCTCAGAGGTAACGGCAGAAGATGAAGATTCACCTTCACTAGAAATCCGTTTATTAAACAGGCTTGTATTTCCCATTTGTATGACCGGGTAATTTGATCGATATGACGGTCCTTGCGAACTGGAATGTCCAGAGGACCTTCTTGGGGCTGATATTCCCCGTCCTTTTCCATGAACTTGCCTCCACGGCGGGTCCATCCTGTAGGGAAACAGATTAGTCATTCTGAAAATAATCTGTTAAGTCTTCGCGGATTATTTCCGAGTAGTCATGAATAGAGAAATCTTCTCTTACTAAATCATCTATGACTATTTTAATAATGAGTTTTTTAAGATCTAAAGGTAATACAATTACCTTTAATATGGAAATCAAGGATTTTTTCAGAGAAAAATTCGTAAAACATTTTATTGAATATATTCTCTAGATAAGAAGTCCGGTAAAGAATTATCAATTCCCTTCTTATAATGAATATCAAAATCAAAGGGGGCTAGTTGAGACTGCCATCTAGCAAATATAAGCTTAGAGGCATCATGCTTAAAATCTTTGTCAAACATATATTTGACCGATTGAGCATCAGTTTTTGTTAAAAACTTTTGATTGTATAAATCATCTTGAAATTTAAGGATACACTTAACAATTGTAAGCATTTCATGAGCCACAGTGCATATTTTTTCTGGGCTTCTGTCCATTTACCTGGATGAAATCTTATAAGATATTCATTTTTGTCATTGGGATTAATTTGTTTAAGAATCCCACCGTAACCAATATTTGAAGCATCTGTTTCAATAATTTTCTACCAAGCAGGGTTAGCAAGAGTTAAACAAGGTAAAGACTGAACTCGTAGTTTGATATTCTTTACCAGAGTGGTGTGACTATTAGTCCACGGGGATAATCTTGAAATTGCTATTGCAGTTTGTAGATTTCATCTCCTTCACAATGGCATGTATTACCTTTGCAAGTGGTGCAGATGTTAGATGCATTCAAGAGGGTCTTGTCCCCTCAAAATATTTTCAAAAAATTGTGCATATGGTCAAATCCGCATCAGGACATGCTTTAGATATAAAGTATAAACTTTCAAATACAAAAATCTGCCAGAACAAGGTTTGCATCCCACATTTCTTCTTTCTGGTAAAAAAATCAGTTGCATCCTCCAATTATACTTGGAACGCCTTTTATAAATGCAATCTATCCTTTTACGCATATTGATTCAAAAGGATTTTCAGCCTCGTACAAAGACAATGAAATAAGTTATACTTTCATCACGGAGCCAATAACTTGTGAAATTGATGCTTTAATTAATATGAAGCAAAAACATGTCGATTCCTTACAATATGAACTCTTTAGCATGAATATATTTGAGTCTCTCAAATCTACTAAAATAAAGGAAAAAATTAAATTAATTTCCGAACTGATAGCCATTGATGTTTGCACAGATCACCCCAGTGCTTTTTAGAATCGAAAAAAACATATTGTCACCCTTCCATATGAGGAAGACTTTTCTGAGGATAATATCCCGACCAAGTCCCGTCCCTGCCAAATGAATTCTGAATTAGTAGAATTCTGCAAAAGGGAAATTGATAACTTGTTGCAAAAAGGTTTGATAAAACCCTCTAAATCTCCTTGGTCATGCACAGCATTTTATGTGAATAATGCTGCAGAAAAAGAACGTGGAGCTCCCAGGTTAGTAATAAATTACAAGCCTTTAAACAAATGTTTAAAATGGGTAAGGTATCTTATTCCCAATAAAAGAGACTTATTATCTAGATTATACGACGCCAATATATTTTCAAAATTTGGTATTACACCTACGGCAATCCTATTCCCTATAAGCGCTTACTTATAGGGATTACACCTACGGCAAATTAATAGGAGTTTGCACTCAAGAATGACTAAATTTGTGCAATGAGCTCCTTATGTCACGACAGCTTAAGATGAATAAGCATAAAGAAAGATCTCAGCTTGGAGACTTTTGTACACAGTTCGGTTTACCTGAACCAGCAACCTATGGTAGCAAAAAGGAGTATTACCGGTCCCCTAGAATTGAAGGTTCTAACAGGAGACGAAGATCTAGACGAAGGTCTAAAGAAGAAAGAGACGCTAGAGAAAAGCTCTCGTAAATCTAATAGATTTACCAAAGATCGGTCAGGAAGAGACCTTTCTAAAATCAATATGCGTAAAAGGATAGATTGCATTTATAAAAGGCGTTCCAAGTATAATTGGAGGATGCAACTGATTTTTTACCAGAAAGAAGAAATGTGGGATACAAACCTTGTTCTGGCAGATTTTTGTATTTGAAAGTTTATACTTTATATCCTAAGCATGTCCTGATGCGGAAATGTTCATGGTATATATGAGATGGATGTGAAAGTATTTGATATAGATATGGAACTTCATTGGTATTATGGATCTCGGAGAACTGAGTACTAAAAGTACAAGACTCGAGGAGGTAGATATACCTCAAAACCAGATGCAAGTTATACGATACTTTCGATCAAACTATTTTGATGGAAATAAATTTTGCAAAATCCAAGGTCACCACTAGGAGACCGATTAAGTGGGAAGAAATTAATTTCCCAACAACTTGGACTCTCGATTCAGTTATATCCCCAAGTCAGTTAACTGTACGGTTACAAATTCTGAGTATTCTCATATTTCTCAAAATCCCGATGGGAGGGTTTGCATCCAGTTTACAGAAGGCAGCTATGCTCATCACAGGCAGTCACTATCAAACAGTAGGCTTATGCCTCCGGTAAGTTCTATTTATAATAGACGATCGTTAAGTCACAGATTTGTGTCTGACATTCAGCATATTTCCCCTATTGAACCATCTTATGGTCCAGCTCGAAATCGCGCTGCTTCTCTTCACACTTTAGAATCAGATAATAACTCAGTTATTGAAAAGGTTAAAATTAACCCAGGTTCTAATATTGTTCATGTTAATGATATTCATGACGACAGTTCTGATAAGGACTTTCCGACTCCTTCCAAAATGGAGTTCGACGTTAATAAATCTTAATGATTCCACACCAAATTGATTTTAGCCCAGGATCCCTGGCAAGAAAACATGTTCAAAAAGAATTTTTTGATAAAAAGTGGAATAAGTTTAAAACTTGGTTTTTTGATTCTTATAGCAAAGAAGACATGAATAATATTTCCCAAGAGTTTTATGAAACTTGTGCATTACATAATCAAATTATGCACTTTGTTCCTTGGTTTATAACCACGTATTTACCTTTATATATCAATGTTATTGAGAGGACTTATCGCGACTCTAATGAAAAGTTAATAACAGCCATTTATCCTCCGCAGTCTGCTTTTGTTTTACCTAACAATACAGGTATAGCCTTCAACGCTTTTCAAAAATTCATTGATGAAGAAATTGCTTCGGTAAGTATTTCGGAGATTAATAAACTCATTTCGCAAAATAATTATTTGGGTTTATATGTCAAAGTTTTGGAAGAACATATTGTCTCTCTAGATAAAAAACTTGATGAAATGACTATTTTGATAAAAGGTATAAAAGTTGATATAGCTAAAACTAATGTTGCTAGTAAAGCAGAAGCTTCAACTAGTAAAGCAGAAGTGGTCTCTACTTTTATTCAAAGACCTCCTGAGATTCAGGATTTTAAACTAAAATCATTAACTGATTTAGAAGAACTTCTTGATAAAAAGTTTTCAGGTTTAAATATAAAACCTGTCGACCTATCACAAGATTTTGCTGAAAAAATTGAAAAAACTGGTAATTATAAAAACCAGGTCTCTTCAGAGCTTAATAAACTCAAGGGTTATCCCCGAAAGAATAGTGATTATGCTACTAAACCAACAATGCATACGTTCTACTACCCTCGTCCTACCCCTCAAGATGTCTTGATAGAGGAACGAGATTGGAACCAGACTAACACGTCTTACAGCGGTTCCGAGATTTACGAATGGAATCTCGATGGGTTAACAGATAGGCAGTTGACCATTCTTGTTCATATGATGCTTATGTATTCAACCATTTGCAAAAGCGTCAAAAATAATGATAGGAATATCTGCAAAATGATTATAGCAGGTTTTACAGGTCAGCTCAGAGGCTGTTGGGATAACTACCTAAACATAGAGGAGAAAGCCTCTATCATTAGGGATTGACCCTGTAAATATTTTTGCACAGATTTTTACAAACCATGTGTGCTTGTATTCTCATTATTATAATAAAATACTCTATCAAAGACTTGGATATAATCCCAGTAAGTAAAGAAAATCTAAAACTTATAAATGAAAAATCAAATAATTGTACTCCTAAAAACATATATGATTCTAGTTAATGAAATAATATTTGTACAATGTTGAGAAATCTATTAATAGAAAATGGACCAATTAGAGTTATCGACATAAATTTTCAAAGGATAAATTCTTAAGGTATTTTTTTACTACACATTATTTTCAGAAATTGACAAATGGACAAAGACATGAAAGAAGATGGTTAGTTTATTTCAAAGATTTGAATAAAATATTTTATTTTTATTGCAAGTTGTTTAGTACTATTTCTAATGCTAAGAACAATAAATTAGTTAGTGAAGGTAAAAAGATAAAAAAAAACTTAATACTAAGCTTAGAACTCAGGAAACAACAAGTCAACATATTATTAATATGAGTTCATGGATTGATATAGAAATTATTGTGCAACAATAAAATAATTGATAAAAATATTCAAGAACAAATTAATAGATATAGAGAACATCGAAAAAATATTGTCAAGAATTATTGTTGTTATAAAACTATTGAAAAAAATAATTTGACATTTAGGAAGAATAATAAAAAAATTTGTCAAAAAAATAACGGAAACTTCTTCAATCTTATTGATAATTACAACATTTGATCCAATCATGCAAGAATATGCTTGGCGAATCAAACATGATGAAATCTATAATCATTATCTTGAACATAATATATCAAATAAATTAGTAAGTTTGTTGAAAAGTGAAATTAAATATAAAATTATAGAAACAAATTATTTCTCAATCATAATTAATTGCAGCCCAAATACAAGTCATCACGAGCAAATATCTTTTATATTGTGAAGTATAAATATTTTAATAACTCCAATAAAAATTACCAAATATATTTTAGAGTTCTTAAAAGTGATGATACAAGTGAAAAACACCATTTTGAAGTTATTTTAGATTAAATAAAATATATTATATATATAATTTAAGAGGACTAGAATATGATAACAGATCTAATATAAAGAAAAAATACTAACAAGTGCAAAAAAGACTTCTCGATATAATCCTAGATCATTTTATACACTATGTGATTATCATAATCTAAATTGATACTTTATGATATGGCTAATTCTTATACGAAAGTTATATCATTCTTTGGAGTGGTACAACATATATATTCAGGGGTCGTTTGGTGTGAGGGATAAAAATAAATAGTCCTGGGATAAAACAAATAGTCCAGGGATAAAGTTTTAGTGTCTTGTATTGTTGTCAAGCCCGGGATAACTTATTCCACCATTTATACCATAGTAATGAACTTATCCCGAAATAACTAATCTCGAGATAATTAATTTTGGGATAACATGTTCCCAACCAAACTACCCCTCACTATTTTCTTCTACAACAATCCAAATTGACGCTAAAAAATATCAAAAAAAAAATCTTGCTAAAACATACTCAACATATATATTCACTATTTTCTTCTACAACTATTTTCTTATGCGTATTAGTTCTAGAAAAATATCAAAAAAAATTAACTATACCAAACAACATACTTTTTAATCCAAACATATAATTAGACATATTCTTCCGGAACCATCGTAACTTCGTCGTCGGCTCGTCGGCTAGTCACATTCGTCCTCTTGTTATGCTAATTTCCTAGACGATGGATAAAAAATAAAGGAAAAATTACTTGGGTGAGTAATAAATAATTATTGTTTTTAGCGATATTTTTATTTATTACCATTTGTAGCAATACAAAATAATACTATGATAAATCTGTATTATGTATTAAAAGTGAATTATGCATGCAATATATATATATATATTATAAGTGTTTTAAAATGTATTATGCTTGTTTGGTAAGAAATTGACAAAATGTATTATAAGTGTATTAAAATGTGTGATAAATATATTATCCATGAATAGAACTTGTATGTGTTTTATAAATTATTTTGTGCAATATGTATTAAACTGTATTATAAATATATTATAAGTGTGCAGTAAAAAAAATAAATGTCATTACTATGAATGGTAAATATTTCTTAATATAGCATATATATGTAAGTTTCCTAAAATAAAATTCATTGGAAGTAACTTTGTAGAATAATAATAATGTTAAACGGTATACTACTATTTTTTTTTTTTAAATAGGCATTTAAAAATTAAATACTAATGCGAGTTTTAACTTAATAATTTTCAGATATATAATGTCTATGCAATATCTAAATCCTAATATTAGAAAAATATTATTTCGGTGAAAAAACATTGTGTTCTAAAGTCTAAACACTAAAGATTTTGGGTAAAATCACCCAAAGGCAAGCTTGTACCGAAGGGATTTACATCACAAACGCATACAAAAATAATCTCCATTGAACTCCAAAACATGATTCGAAACCTCTTAAAAGTGTTCTCGAAAGAGGGCCTAAGTTCCATTTCTGCTGTCCTAGAACGTTATGATTGGTGCTTCAAAAATGTTGAACAACAAATCATTCACTCTGTTAATTTTGCCAAGGATATCTCTAAGCTCATCTCCAACCACACTCTATTTATAGAGAGTAAAAATAGATAGTGGTTTCTCCAACCACTCTATTTTACTCTCTATTCTCCATAAATAGAGAGGATGAATAGTAGCTCTATAAATATAGAGAGCTACTATTCATCCTCTCTGTTTCACTATTCATTATTTTATTATTATTTTTAGTACTCAATATTTTTATTTTACATGTTCTAAATTATATAAGACCATTAATTAAGTCCCTAATATTTGTAATTATTAGAAATGGCAGATATTCCGAAATTATTATATAAGACCATTAATTTAATCCCCAATTCAAGATATTCTGGAAGCTCCAACACCAATGGTAGAAACGGCAGTAGATGAAAATAATTCATTTGAACAATTTTTAGCCAGACAAAAAAAAGTTAAGAACAGAAATGCTCATTTTGAACTTCATAATACATTAGTAGAGCATTTATGGGAGCAACGTAATAATCTTGAAAGTTGATTATTTATTTAATTGTATTTCATTTATGATTTTACTTTTATTTGAATTTTTCATTAATATGTAATTTATATAATATTTGCTTAAAATTTATTTTATTTAAAAATTTGAGGTAAAAAATAATTTTATATTACATGAAGATTTTGAAAAAAAATATGGATAATATGTGGTGATTATGTAAACATAGAAGAAATGATTTATTTTAAAATATAAAAATATAATTGAAATAGAAATAATAATATAATATTGAAGAAAGAAAATAGAGGGTAAAATAAAGGGTAGAATACAGAGTGGTTGGAGTTGCTTCCTTTACTCTCTATATTTAGAGAGTAAAATAGAGTGTGGTTGGAGATGCCCTAAGCTGGGTGGTATCAGCAAAAATACTTGCTCATAGACAACTGTAAAGATACCAAGGTAATACGAATTCTTGGCAAACTTTCAAACTCATCCATATACTTTTCAAGCCAAACTAACCAAGGCACAAAAAGTATCCCAGATCTTCAACGCTAAGTACACCTGGAGCACTAAGCTACGAGAATATATGACGACCTAGACAGCATTCAGCTCTTGAGGGGTTTGCACTTTATATACCTAGCATACCTAGTCACCACACTTCAAAAAATTGGTTGAAGTCAAAATCTTACATGTTTTATTACAATAAAAAAATTTAGCCACGAAACTGAATAACCAAGGCAAAAGGTCTGAAAACTGGCTGCAAAATTATAGAAACAAATATAAACCGCAGATACAATCCAATAAAAAGCATGTCCATAATTACCCATGCCTAAACTTCTAAGACGTAGAATTAGAATCATCTAAATGACATGGCCGAATACAACTGCATGAGAAGCTGAAATCACCTGATCTGTGATGCCGAGCAAAGCAAGCCAGAGGCATCGGCTCCAACAACTGCAAGATCACAAACAGTACAAAGCTCCCCTTGCTGAGACAGTACAAAATGAGTACCACAGTAAGGACAAGTGACATCCTTCTGACCCTGATATATTGGGACATATGTTGCCCCACAGACCGTAAAAGGATTTCTGAAATCATAGTTCAACTGTGTAACATCTCGCATATTTTTCTCAGCTGCCTGCAGAACCTGGCGGGCTGTTCTGGCTTGGCTTTCATTGGTGGGATTGGTCTCCAAGAGTCTCCTAGCAAAGTTGGCTGCTGAGCTAAGATTTCCGGCCTTGTAGCAGATAGACATAGCATTCTGTAATGCAAGTCTCATGTGAGGAAGCTGCAGATTACAGTGAGTGAAATAGGCTGCCAGTTCCTGCTGACGAGCAGGATTATCTTTCAATTCCTTCCTCTTAAGCTCCATCTGCAAACCCAAAACATACTCTTTCACTATGACAATCAATTCCTTGACTTCATCCACTTCTCGTCTCGACTCAACCACAATCAGAGGAATGGTGTGAAGGATGCTCAGGAATAGTCTAAGGGCATCAGAAAATTTCCCACCAGTTGTCGCCTTATAAGAAGCTTTAAGTTTTTCCTCCAACTGAGCAAAATAAAATATAAGAGCAGGTGGACCTCGAACATTAGGACTAGCTAACTCACTCCAACCTCTCTCAATTGCCACAGAGATGACCGGCGCCGAGGAGAAGGCAAGCAGATGAGTGTGGCTTCCCACATGAAGATCAATAAACAATGGTTTTAAAGGAAAGAAGTTCCTAATCCCTAGTTGTCGGCTCAACAAACGCATAGCAGTGTCAAAATTTCCAGCAGCTGCATGTTCAGCAGCTAGAGATGATTTTTGGACCCAAATCTGGCTGACAGGCATGCCAGGTGTTGGGGTGACAAACACAGAAGAGCGAGCATTGGAAGTAGTCTTTGGTGTGTCAGTATCAGGTGGCAGATCCAGATCCTCAAGATCCCATCCTCCCTCCTCATCATCATTTCCTTCTTGGCCTTCCTCATCACCAAGCACCATACTGATGTCCCCATTCTGCAGATTTTCCACCTCACCAATGTCCAATGACTCACCCCAGTCTGCATCCGCAGCCTCTTCATATTCCTCTTGTCCTCCCCTGCCTGCAATATCCAGACCACCTTCAAATATCCCTTTCGTTACCATCAGCAAGGGCCAGTCTCCACCACCCAAGATGGGAGTTGGGGGCAGCAACAATGAAGCTTTCTTCCCCTTTGGCAATGATGGAACATTATCCCCCAGTTCCTCTGCAAGACGCTCAGCAGTATCATGGAGCCCGTGGACTGTAGCTGTGATGTATGCAAGGGGCAGATGACCAGCATTTTCCAAAATTTTAACACGCTCACGGATATCACCGAGGTACAAGGCATCATGGAACTGACCCATCACTTCATTTTTGACCTCAGCAATTTTCATCATTTTAGATAACTTTTCCACGTTTCCTGTTATTAGATATAGGAAAGAGAGCCTCTCAAAATTCTTCGTCTTCTGGTAGGCATATTCAACAATACCTGCATTGCCCTGCCGAAGGGCTTCCACTCCAAGCCTATACCAAAAATCTTTTTCATCAATCTTCTTAGCAGATTCAAGAGCTATCTCAATATTCCCACTTTCAAGTGCTAAGTTGAAACGAATGCGCTCATCCTTCACAAAATGAAGAGCAACTTCTGGAAAACCCTTTTGCTGCAAATATGAAATCATGGCCTGACCACAGAGCTCTGAGTTTCTTATCATACTCATAACTTGGTCATATCTCTTTCTAAGCAGACACAACTTGAAAACATATTCAGTTGAATCAATAATAATAGGACGGTTTTTGCCATCTCTATCCAAGCAAAAGATAGTGTTCCCATATATTTTTGTAATATAGACAGGAACATCTAGGGTTTTGACGATTCCACAATCCCCATTGGGGAGGCAGTACTTAATGTGGGTAAGTGTGGTATATATGAATACCCCATTGTCATCCCAGGCACCGCTCTTGACACGAATTGTCTCATGAATGGTGCAACAGTGCACAAGCTTCTTATCAGCTATAACTATGGAATGCTTGCTAAGCAAAGCGACACTTTCCATATCAGGTGACCAAACAACATACCTGATGAAAGAAGTCTGAAGATCCCCAAGAATAATTTTCTGCTGGAGATCAAAAATGACAACTCTATCCTCTGCCCTACATAGTAAGTTTCCAGTGCCAGCATAAAATATTGCATCAGTAGCCATAGGAAGAAGGCTTTTCTTGACAATTTCATTCTTGAGATTTTTTACCAGGACTTGATTAGTGCTCTTCTCAAGCACCGCAAACCTGTTTCGGGCAACAAACACAGCTGACCCTCCAGTTCCTCTTTTTGCATCTTGAACAGTATCACCCCTGCCATAACTATCTTTGGGTACGATGTAAAGTTCATAGGAACCACCATCTGTGTCTGAACATATCAAGACAGCATTTTCTGTAGGACTGTATGAAAGCGTTCGTGGACCTTGATTCACATTGTTTGAACCGGGCCTTCTAATTGGTATCAACTGTGTGTCCTTCTGAGTTGAATACTCGTACACACGGAGAAAGCGATCCTTTACATAAAACAGAGAATCACCGCTCACTGAAAAAGCAGGACGTTCTCTCTCCAACTTGAATACTATCATCCCACTGTCATGACCAGCTGCTAGAAGATTCATCTCAGGATGAGATGCAAGGATCCAAAACCTATCATGCTCCCTGCGAAAAGTCTGAAGACCAGTCCTTTTTGTTGCATCCCACACTCGAATGCTCTTATCCTCTGAATTAGAAACAATAATATCTTGCCTTGGATGGAATAAAACACATGAAACATTGTTCATGTGTCCTCTCAATGTGTCCACCTCCCAAGCTTTTGTATCTAGGAACAACAAGGCACACTCGCAATCAGAAAACACTAAAAATGTAAGATTTATTCAACAAAATAAGCAGTCTTTTTACCCAGCAAGATTCCACCGAATAATTTTGTTGCCTAGAATAACAACATGTCCATATTCTTTCTCAAAAAACAATAAGATGTTTATATTTCTACAGGCTGAAGCAGCAACTTTTATCCAACTATTTGCTTCAAGGTGGAAAACCCATTCTCGCTCTCAGAGAAGGAAAATTAAAAATTAAAAGTATGATCCTTCCAAGGAGTAAGAAACTTTTGCCTCATTATCAATAGCAAATAACTGAACTGCAGTATTAATGCAGATCAGCTCAAATGGAAAAAGAAGCAATATGCAAGTTGTTGTGGAATCTATGTAAAAAGGAAGAAAGATTATGGATTCAATGGGTGCATTGCTACTATAATAAAGATGGATTAGTATGGGACATGCCACACAAACAAGCTTCCTGGATGATTCAAAAAATCATCAAGGCAAAGGAGATATCTGGAGGACTTTGGAATCAGTGAAAGAGACATGATACAATTGGATAGGTTTTCCATCAGGAAACAGTATACAAGCGTCGGAGGTAATATTCCTAAAAGTACCACGGAGGAATCCTATCTGTAATAACCAAGGAGCTCCTAAATGGTTATTCATCTTAAATATTGCAGCTCATGGAAAACTTAATACAAGGGACAAACTGGCTTCATGGGGTGTTATCACAGATCAAACCTGTCCCTTGTGCAATAGAGAAAATGAGACTAACAATCACTTATTCTTTGAATGTGATTTTTCAGCTGAAGTTTGGAGGGAAGATCTTACAGTAGCAAGGGGTGGCCAGACAAGTTTTCAACTGGCAAGCACAAATGGTTTGCGCACAGGAGCATATGAGAACCAAAAATGCAACAGCTAAAGTCTATAGAGTGGCAATGGCAAGAAGTATATTTAATCTGGAACAAAAGGAATCAAAGAATATTTCAGCGGAAGCTGTCAAGCTCTCAGAGTATAATTAGACAAGTGATCCAGGAAGCTCTGTACATGCTATAGGAAGCCAAAGTTAGCAGGAACATCAAGGGAATTAAATTATTACCCTTAGAGAGACAATTTTGATATGTAGTACAACATGTAATAGCTGTTGAAGATAGGTAGAGTAGCTACTGAAGCTGGTGCATGTGACAAGCTTTAGTGTGTATTGTGTTTTGGTCAGATTGTAAATATCTCTTTTGGTAATAAAAGTTTTATTGTCCAAAAAAAATAAGTTTCAGAGAGAAACCAAAGCAAGGTTTAGACCCACCCCCAAAACCTGGAAAAGAGATGAAGAACATGAAACTTTTTTGCTGTAATGTCAGCAGATGTGCACAGTATAGAGAAATGTAGTTACAACATTTATAAACTAAGAGTAGGGATATGACCGTGTCAGATTTCCAAGATAAAAAACAACTCTATTAAGGAGATCCTACTGGACAAGATTTCTGATTATAAGCTGAAAGGAAGACATATAAGATACTCCTACTTCTAAGGGCCAAGGCAACAACACAAAAGCTTGTCTTACAGCTAAACTGATCTATAACTGAAAATATACAAATAGCATGAAACTTAAAAAGGTACTTTTCGTCAAATGTACTTGATTTGGTGTTCTAGGTTCAACAGGATATGCAAACTGACTGTGACAAAGCAAGTAAAGATGGACATCCAAATACATCAGGAATTTCAGGAGCATACCATTCATCCGCCAAATTTTCACTTGTCGATCATCTGCACCAGAAACAATAAGGGGGAGTGTAGGATGAAACGATGCCCAGTTAACCCCTCTATCATGACCCTCCAAGACATACTTCACCACAGCATCCACTCCACCAAAGAAATCAGTATTCATCTGACTCAACCGCAAGATATCATCAGCAGGAGAAACGGTTTTCTTTCTTAGAGCACCAATGTCCCAGACACGAACAGTTTGATCCAAAGAAGCAGAGACCACCAAGTCCTCTTGGGGATGAAATGAGGCACACATTACATAATGATTGTGGCCAGTCAAGACAGAAATACAAGTACGAGACTGCCAGTTCCATATACGAATAGTCTGGTCATCACTTGCACTAACAATCCATGGATATTCATGGTGAAATTGAACAGTTCGGATATAATCAAGATGTCCAAGCAGGGTAAACAAGCACCGATGCAGCTTATAGTTCCAAACCTTAATTTTGTAATCATCTCCTGCAGTACAAGAATTTAAATATACAAAGGAAACAGTCCATGGTCAAATTTGCATTATGCATGCATACAGCCACATATACTGTAAGATAAGTTACTAGTAAACCAAGACAACAAAGAATCCTAAATATGGACCATAAAAAAGGTGCCTTGACATTTTCAAAGTTAAGAAAACATAAAGGAAACTACTCAGTAAATCTTTCAGGGTCATGCAAAGTAAACAAATATATGTTCCCAAAAGTATGTTAATTGGAAACCACGGCCGAGGCTTCCGATAATGTGCCATATTATCCTTTTCTAAAAGACAACGCAATATTAGCAATATTCCCCGACTCTTTAGTAAGCTCAACAATGAACAAAACTAAAGAAGAAAAATCACTAAACCATCTACAATTCACAACACAATCAGCAGATCTCTGATAAACTATTGTAAACAGAACGAAAACAGGAATAAAATCCGTCATTCTTCAGAAACTTCAGGCGCATAGAGAAATAATGGGAAATCACAGCTAATAAAGTGCATCAATTACAGAGACCCAAAAAGGTTAAAAGGGAAAAAGGAGATCCTAGTCCCTAAATTATTGGTTTTCTTCCAGTATTGGTTCCTATATTGCTCAACTTAACACAATTAACTTTCAATTAAACCAAATGTGCAATTGTGTACCACTTGCACATATTAACTGGAACTATCATTCAGAAGATAAAATAACAAAAGTAACTTCATATAATTATAGATCACACATATACTCGTCCACATACATCAGCAGATCTATAATCCATCACACAGTGATGCAAATAGCATTTTAGCCCCTGAGAATTTTGTATGCAGGTTTTGGTCCCTCCATTATCAATATATACATTAAACCTTCAATTAAACCAACTTCGTTGTATTTCAATCACACATTTCAGAAGATAAAAACAAATGTACTTCCCCAATTCACAGATCAAAAACATATTCATCCACATACATCGGTAGATCCACACTCCCATCACACATTCACACTGTGATGCAAATAGCAATTTAGTCCTTGAATTATTGTTTAATTCTGGTTTTAGTCCCTGTATTATTCAACTTAGCATATTTAACCTTCAATAAATCAACTGATTGATTACGGTCCAATCACACATACAAACTGGAACTATCATTCAGAATATCTTTTTCTTTTTAAAGGACTCAGAAGACTTTTCTTTTGACAAAGCAGAAAGATAAACTAATAAAAGCAACCTTCTCAATTAACATATCACATACTCATCCACATAAACCAGTAGATTCACAATCCAATCTCAGTTCTCATCCAGATACGCTAGTATATACATAATCACATTTTGATGCAAAATAGCATTTGTCTTGAATTATCGTTTTATTCGAGTTCTAATTCCTATATTACTTGAGCCGAGGGTCTACCGGAAACAACCTCTCTACCTTACACAATGTAGGGGGTAAGGTTTGCGTATGCCCCACCCTCCCTAAACCTTACTTGTGGGATCACACTGGGTATGTTGTTGTTGTTGTTGTCTAATTCCTGTATTATTCAACTTAGCACATTTAACCTCCAATAAAACCAAATGTGCCATTATGGTCCAATCACACATATAAGTTGGATCTATCATTTAGAAGATAAACTACCAAAAGAGGTCGTATCTTTCTAAATCATGAATCACACACATGCCCGTCCACATGCATCAGTAGATCCACGCTCTGTCACACACTCGCACTGATGCAAATAGTATTTCAGTCGCTGCATTATGATTTTGTTCCAGTTTTCCCTATGCATTGCTCAAGTTAGCTCATTTAACCTCACAAACTAGTTTTCCCATTCAGAAGCACGGATCACACATATAATCATCAACATACATCAGTAGATCACATTGTGATGCAAATAACATTTTACTCCCTGAATTATCATTTTACTCTGGGTTAGCCCCTACTCAACTTAGCGTATACCTCAATTAAAACAAATGTCCAGTCACATATAACTAAACATAAGAAATTTGTAAATTCATGGATCACATATATAATCATCCACATACATCACCAGATCCACACTCCATCACACTGTTATCACAAATTCATATACAACAAAAAAAAGGAGGGGAACGAACCTCCAGAAACAAAGAGAGGCTGAGATTTGTGAAAATGGACGCCGCGAACGGGGCCATCGTGCTCATCAAATCGATCAATGAGAGATCCCATACGGTAATCCCATAGCTGGATCACCCCGCTGTGAAGACTGGCTAAGATCCATGGCCTTTGGCTGTGAAAACTCAAACCTTTCACTCTATTACTCTTGGTCTCAAACTTTGTCAACATCTTAACAATTCCCTATCTATGCAGAGAGTGTAAAGACTTGGAATTTGATTGAAATCCGAAACCCTAAATGATTGTGAGATCGAATTCGAATCAGATCTGAGATGAAATGTGCATTTTTCCCTGAAGATCCAGGTGAGTGAGGGGTGTATAGGCTATAGATCGGGCTCTTACAGAGAAATACAAGAACTGCCGCTGGTGAAACTACTTGTTGATATGTAATTGGATTGGTGACGAACTCCAATTTTAATATTAAGACCCGGTCTTAAGAAAATGGATTTTGAAATGGCTTTTGTTTGTCATACTACTAAGCTAGCGTTTGGCTATATATTCCCAAATATTTTTGACAAATATTATTTAGGTGAAGATTTGAGTAAAATTTCACTATATATTTGACCATAGTATTTGGAAAATATGTTTCACTCATTTAAGAAATATGATTGATACCCATAAGTTTTAAAAACTATCAAAACTTAACATAAGTTTGTATTACATAGCAAGATAGAAACGTCGATGTAACAAGATTCATGACTTTCGCAACAAGTCAGTTGGATTTTCGTTGCAGCAAATAACAAGTACTGAAGCACGATTATTCTTCCTTTCATCTGAAATCAATTGTCTTTCTTATATTTTGAGAAAGCATTCTTACAAGGACTTTATGTACAGTTCTATTGTATAACTTCTAGTAATCCTTTAAACAAATATATAGACAATAGTCTGAGGCTTTATTTGCATTTTTGTACTTAAATTTTTAATAGATATCTGCATTTTTTTGTCATTCTTTTAGTTGAAATAGAGAGTATTTTTGTAAAAGATAAAAGTTTGGCGTAGAATTTAAATTTTTAAAAGCTTCCAAATAATGAGATTTGGCCCAAATACTAATTTTTTTTTAGTATTTGGGTTATTGCCCAAAAAAAAATCAATAATGATAAATTCCAAATTTTACTTGAAATATCTATGGCCAAATGAGTTCTAAATATGTCCGCAATTATAAATATACTTCCTCCATTTTATTTAATGTGGCACCCTTTAACTTGGTATGGTGTTTAAGAAAAAAAAAAGACTTTTGAAACTTGTGATTCAAAATAATCCTCGAATATTTGTGTGGTTGTAAATCATTTCATTAAGGATAAAAGGAAAATTTCAAAGTTAGGTAAAAAAATTCTATTTATAGAAAGGTGACATTCTTTTTGGGACAGACTAAAAAGGAAAGTGCGCCACATAAATGGGACGGTCTATACGGGCATTTTTGCAACATTATGAAGTAGTACAAAAGTGTTCCGACTTGTAGGTACTTTCATATTTGTTCTAATAATTGTTAAAAATTAACATAAAGTGTGTTGTGTAATTCGGAGAACAAAGCTATATTATTACATTGGTAAGCTTCCTAGAAAGATAAAAAAATTGAGAAAATATTGGTACTATAAGCAGGTAAAATCTGGGTTCAAGCAGTTGTTGTTGGCAGTACAAATTGCATATGCATCTGGGTATTAACTGAAAAAAAAGAGATATAAAGATAAATAAGAGGTGGAAGAATTAGCTATTGAGCTGCTTCAATTCAAGCATATATCTAATAACTTGAGGAAGTCAGAAACAACACAATAACCTTCACTTTTGTAAGTAATGTAATTCCAAGATCAATATATTCTTGCATATCTTATTACCCGAGTGAACATCTTTAAAGTAACCTTGGAAATAAGTATTTCTTTGGTAGCAATGTGTGGCCGTGCCTCAGGGTATATCCGTTGAAGTAGATTCTTTTTTTATCAATCAAAATTTCTACCTAAAAAAATAAAAACTTCAATGACAATTACAGACTGCAACTTTAAATTTATTAGCTTTCACAAATAACTTTATATACGTCAACTAAGAATCAAAGTATAATATATGTTAATGTTATTGGTATATACTTTATGTAGTTATTGTATTGGTAATGAGAAAGTTTTAGAATTGAAAAAGGTAAAAAAAGAAGTATAGTAGAGAAAAGCAAAGCAAAAGATAAGAAAAAAGTAGAAATAGTCAAGCCTCAAATTAACAAACTTAGAAGGTATTTTGTAAATGAATACATGAATTTGTATGAATGTTTTGCAGAATAATCGAACAATTACTTGATGATTTTACTTTTTTTTTTTATATTTTTTCTATTTCTTCATTTGTTTAGCTACTGCATTTTGATGATTTTACTTTTTTTCTTTGTAAGTGAGCTTTCTCTATCTACTTAATTTTATTTTGTAGATAGTTGATGCAATAAAAGTGTGCAAGTCTTTTTCTTCTTGCAGTAGTAGTCATTGTATTATCTGTTTTCTTTAATCCATTTCAAAATCTTAAATTATGAAATTTTATTGTTCTTTGTAAATTAAATGCATTTGAGTAATCATAGCATGAGTAAACTTATTTTCTTAATTTCAATTATTAATCTATGGAGAAGTATGTACACAACATACTTCGAGAACCTTGAAGCTAGAAATGATACATAAATAATGTAATTTGCCTCCTTGAATCCATGCAGCCACAACCTGAATACATGTCGATCAGAGATCTTTGTGAACGTAAATCAACGATGCTATTGTTCTCACATATTAACCCATGAATCACTTCTTCAATCGCTAAATTTTCAGTTTGACCAAAAGCAGATAGGATGATTTGTGAAAAACTTGACATCTGATTTCACGTTAAAGTTTCTCGTATCTTTCAATAGCGCATCAATACATGATTAAAAAGGTCATTTTGACAGTAACAGTAAAACACAAGGTACAAGAGGTCAACAATCTATAAATAAAATGTGTAATTGACATCATTAGTTCTTATATAAATAATTTTGAAACTGTAGGCAACATTTAATCATAGATTTTCATTAGGCAACATTAATTTTTAAAGTATTTAGTACTAAAACTCTAATTTTAATCTCTCTTAAATGCACAATAATCTTTCTAATTTCTACCGGACACACTGCACACCCAATAGATATCAATAAATATTTGCTTTCATGATTCAGTAGCACTGTTTTGAATTTTGAGATTATTTCTTGTACCTTCCTCTTGAACTTTTCACTTTCTTCAATCGAAGCTGAATGCATCAGAATGTTGTTAGTGCCTATGATGATTCTCTAATTCGTTAATAAAAATCTTATACAATCCTCTAAATCTATGGGCGCCAGAAAGCTCAATCTCATTTATCAATCTCATGGATCTTAATGAATCATGTGAGAAATCTGATTGAATTTGAATTTTCATTCTTAGTATCTTTTTCTTTTCTCTAACCATTTTCAGTTTTAGAAAAATATTGAGAATCATAAGTTTCAAAGGTACTTTAATATGTGTTTTTTAAAAACTCAAATGACATGAATCACTATTCTTGTTCTACCACACTTAATTGTCGACTTTTTTATTTATTTTCATAATATTATGTGATTTGAAGTATCTACTATAGCTTTCGTAACCATTTATCAATATAATTAAGCATATAACATTAAAAGAAAAAAGTGTGAAGATATCCTCTAAGAATCAACACAAGCAGTTTTCTTTTTTCACCTTGCGCAACTGCCATTTTCAAAAAACATATGAAATTATAATTTTGCAATCATCATATTCCAATTAAATCATTAACAAAAAATTTACAATTTGCATTGTGTTTACTGATTAGTTATCTCTATGAATATGAATTTTACCTCAGTTCTTTTTCTCAAATTGTGTTGTAATTGTTGGCTCCTCTTTGAGTTTTTCTGACACGTGAATTTTCTTGCAATTACAATCCTCTTTCGTGAAGATGTGGATAATATTTGATTTGTCTATTTTTCTTTAGTTCTGACCCAATCGACTCCTATAATGACTTATCAAATCGATATTTATCTTTATTTAACTTTATTCTATTTGATTTCTTCGATAGCTTACCAATAGCAACATATCCTGCTATACTAACAAGTAAAATATATCATTTATAATATTTCTTCATGCCTTCTACAAGTATTATCAAATTTGTATAAAAAAATTTCCTGTTCATAAAAATGTACAATACCATTGAATGCAGTCCTACTTTCTAGCTTATAAGAAAGAGAAAAAAATTCTTTATCAAATAATTTAATTGTCTCACCCATACCATCGAACACCTTTGAGTTCACCTGTCTTCTTAGTTTAAAATATCATCAAATTGAGTAACGAATGAAAAATAACTGCAGCATAAAGTAAAAGAAGATTAAAGAAAAAGTCATTCAACAAGAAAATTAATTGTCACAGAGTTAAATATAACATTTACAGATGTACAATATCATGAAAGTATTCTTAAGAATATAGTGATACAGTCAAATACTAATTTTTTATTTAAGTAGCAAATATCGAATCTTCCAACAACAAGGTTAATACTACAGATATTTGCATAGATGCTTTGATTTGAAGCAATTAGTTAGTGTCAAAAATCAAAAAGACGTCAAGGATCTGTAATAAAAAGAATATACACTTATATGCACCAGCGGATCAGATAAAATTAGCGATATGCATTTATAATATCTAGCAAGAAGTTATGCCTAAAGGTAGAAAAACTAAAATAAAAATAAAAATGAAGAAACTTTCAAAGGAATTCAGAAAGTGATGAGCAAAAATCATTGCAGAAAAAGAAGAAAAACTACTAAATGTAACAAAATAATATAGAGGCTAGAAAATTGAATCAACAAACAGAAAAAATAAAAGCAGAACTGAAGAAATGAATAGAGTTGGCATGGAAGAAAAGAGAGATGAGACAGAGGGGAGAGCTCAAGCAAAAATCTATCTATATAGAATAGGAGAGGCAAAAGCCTCTTGTGATGCCAAGTGTAAGCACCCGAAAAATTCACTATAAAATTAAATTCAAAATACAATTTTTTTTAGAACAATTCACTATTAAATTTAAAATTTAAAATAAGATTATAGTTAAACTCACACACAACACGGGATGAATTTTTGGTGCATTAAGTGAGGAAAAATCGGGTAGTCCTTTTAGGATTTTTTTCCTCTTTCTTTTTAAAATTATTTTTCTATATATACTGCAATGTCATTATATTTAGTAATGTAATTAAAATTTTGAATTGAAAATTAATAAAAAGTTAAAACATATTTTTAAATCTAAAGTGATTACCGTTAGTTATACCGTCTCAAGTTTATCCTTATTAGTTTGATAATAATTGATATATTATTTTTTAAAATACACTTAATTAATCTACATAAACAGTTATAAGGATTTAAGGTGGGCTATACCTTATCATTTTAAATGGGGACTTCTTAGGAAATTAATTTTTTTACCGCACTTATCTTCCTTTTCATCAAATCTCACTTAGTTAATTAATTAGTCTCTTCCTCTAATTTTTTTTATATATTTTCAAAAAATCTATATATTTTACATTATATGTCATCGTGATGGCACCTACAACTCCTCCAGTAGGCGAATCAATCCCCGTAGCCCAGAACGATTAGTAATGAGCTACATTCTAACAATTTAAGCAGAAGAACAGTTTAATAAGCGGGAGCAAGGGAAAAAGGTGAAGAAAATAAGTAATAGGAATATATATACACAATGCGGAAGCTAAACCAACCCAAAATATGATATCATAGTATAGAGTCGGATCTACATATCAGGAGTACAAAAGGATCCAAAATAATATATACACAAATGTCTCCGAGTAGTAATAGAGTACATAAGCAAAAGATAAACTAAAAGCTAAGCTCCAGTCGTCAAGAGCTCACCCTCAGTCTGGAATATCTTAAAAGCAGCTCCTCGCACGAGTCTCCAATGAGCTAATGGCGATGGCCCACACTAGGATCTGCACCAGAAGATGCAGAGTGTAGAATGAGCACCAAATGCGAAGCATAAGGTACCCAGTAGGTATCATAGGCAGATTGGGCACATATAAGATAAAAGCATAGTAGCAGACAGAATAAAAACAAGTAGTCACAGAATTCTACGAAAAAGTCACACAGGAACTAGCCCAGAAGAAAGACAATAGAAACAACATACAAGGCTAGCAAGTAGAATATATACACAACAGGCACAAGTGAAAGTAAGAAATGACACACCTGGGTGCCTTGCAATAACAATATATACATAATAAGTTTAAGAAGTGAACGGTATACCGGTAACCTCAAGTACAAGGGAAGGGAGGAGGAGAATAAAGATAAGCATGCTCGGGAAAACAGGAATAAATAATCGACTTAACCATACCAAACTCAAGACAAGAACTAACAACCTCTCAGTATCCAATCTCACATAAATATATCCGTAACAGAGGATAATACCTGTAATGACCCTTCCAGTCATTTCCACGTACAAGTTTTGAAGTCAAGCAAATCGACAAAAGTTATCGTAAGTTCTTTAACAAATTTTCTGAACTTTGGGTCAAATGTCTCAGGGCTTTCCTCCCAATATATAAAGAGTAGAAGTCCCCCGAAATACCAAATCGAAGGTCTACGAGTCTAGTTTCCAACGCACAAAATCTCACGTCCAACTGATCTCGGAGTAAAGAGTTATGACTGTTTTACCGCGGACTGTCTGGCAGAAAATGGGTTGCGAACCGGGTCGCGAACCGGGTCGGGTTAAACTCGATTTAAGCCTCAACTTCACGTTTTAAAACGTCATTTCAGTTCCAAAACAGTGATAAAATATAAGGGAGGTTCCCGAGAGAATTCTTGAGTATCGAAATCGTGCGTATTTGAAAATATCTTATTTAAAAGTCGAAGGTGGTAGAAAGTTATATTATATTATTATTACCCTTTCAAATATTTTAAAGGTTTATGGAAAATATTTTTGATACGTTATAATTGTATATGTATTTATTTTATAAAGTTTTACACATTGTAATATTTTAACGGAGGTAGTAAATTTAATTATGTTAAAATTTATTATTATAATATAGTAGGTTTTGTTTGAAATAATTTTCTATGAATTATGGTATATTTAAAATATTATATTTATTTTACCACGAATTTATGCAATACCCGAGTATATACTTAACGGATCAGATTGGTTGCCACCTCCACCTCCACGTGGAAGTGGAGGGGCTAACACAGCACATAGCAAGTGGAATGGTGGCATCACTGGACTTTTATCTTATTCATTGCCAAGGATAAGGATTATTGGAAAATCCTATATACTTAAGTATGCTCATCTGCCAAACTTCCAAAGTTTGGCAGAATTTAAGTTACTCAAAATTCACCCACACGTTAGTGGGTATTAAGATTCATTCAATTTAATTTCATTTCGGAGCGGTTCGGACTCGGAGATCATCATTCTAGCAGCTTGTCGTCGGACGACAGGTAGGTTACGATTTAATTTCCCTAGACTCCACATATATAAAATAAAATTGTATTAATGGGCATCCTTGGGTTGGTTTATTAGGTTGGTACCATAGACCTTGACCGCTTTATTCATGTCCGCCTATTTTTATTCCTCCGTTGCTTGTAGTATTTTCCGATATATTTTATTTACCCTTGTGGTCCTGTGAGGACTTGTTGACTCTGGAACATAGAAGGTGGGATTTTGGGAATGTCCGCGAGTCCCGGGCATAGAATTATCCTTCTAGGCTGGTTATGCTTGCTGAGTAGCTGTGGGCCTGTGCAGGGTCGATAGGTTGATTGTGAGCTGCTGGGCAGCTATTGTGTGTGATCATACCATTTCCATGCATAAAAAGAGGTTTTATCCATGTTTTACTA
>QJPP01004939.1:0-90835 GCA_003996215.1 Jaltomata sinuosa
TTATATGTGCCCAGTCGGCCTATAATACCTACTGGGTACCTTATGCTTCGCATTTGGTGCTCACCCCTACCCCCTGCATCTTTGGGTGCAGATCCTATCGCCGTTAGATCGCTGTGATTCGTGCTTGGAGATCTGTTGGAGACTACTTCAGGCTGAGGGTGAGCTCTTGGCGATCGGAGCTTAGCTTTAGTTTATCTGTTGCTTTATGTACTCTATTACCATTCAGAGACATCTGTATATATATTCTTTTGGATAGTTTTCACTCCATGTATGTAGTTTTGACTCTGTACCATGATACCAGGTCTTGGGGTTTGGCTTAGTTTTCGCATATGTATATATTTATATCCATGTTATCTATCTATTCGTCTTGCTCCCTTATTTGCTAGATAGTAGCCCATTACTAACTGTTCCGGGCTACGGGGATTGGTTCACCTACCGGGGGTTGTAGGCGCCATTATGACCGAGAAATCAGGTCGTGACAACTTGGTATCAGAGCTTTAGGTTCACCGGTGTCATCGGTATAGGAGCCAATGTCTAGTAGAGTCCTGCGGATCGGGGCGAAGACGTCCGTACTCAATCTTTGGGAGGCTACAGTGGCATTTTAGGAAATTTAACTCTTTCATTGCTTCTGTGTCGTGCGTTGTACCCTTGAAGTTTCTGGAGATCTCATTTGTTCTACTTCATTCTTCCGCAGATGGTTCGTACGAGATCATCGGCATCACGTGAAGATGAGCCTCCCACTCCAGCTAGGGGTCGAGGACGCCCTCGAATAGTGGCACCTGCTAGAGCTGCTAGCGTGGAGATAGAGCCCGAGCAGCATGTGGATCAAGGGGCAGCCCAGGTACCACCAGCTCCAGCGCCAGCTCCAGTACCAGCTCCAGTGCCCACTTATGTGCCAGCTCCAGCCGCAACTCAGTCTCCAGATATTCGGGGATTGCTATTACAGCTTTTGGGTGTGATTGGAGAGCGGCCTTCCTGAGGTAGCGCAGACATCTCGCTCAGGGGGCAGCCCTGGGTGCACAGAGCTCAGGAGCGCAGCCTGCTACTATGGCTCCCCGTGCGGAGGTTATTCCGGTTCCAAATCTGTTGCCACAGCCTCTTGCTCCTCGCCCAGTTATGACAGAGTCAGAGCAAAAGGCGTTGGGTAGGTTTTTGAGGTTAGCACCTCCGAGGTTTGCTGGTACTTCTGGACAGGATCCACATGACTTTATTACTACCTGTGAGAAGATGTTGCATCATTTGGGTTTGTTGGAGACTCACGGGGTTGGTTATACTACCTACCAGTTGGAGGGCCCAGCGAAGTTATGGTGGAGGGCCCAGGTTGCTTGTAGACCACCGTCGTCATCTCCTTTGACCTGGTCTGAGTTTTATGAGGCCTTTATGGCCAAGTTCCTACCCCAGAGTGATCGGGAGCATCGCAGGGAGCAGTTCACTCACCTTGTACAGGGTTCTACGACTATCTCGGAGTATGAGACCCGTTTTCATCAGCTAGTACCATTCGGAGCTATGATCATTCCTACCGAGGCAGATAGGGTTCACAGATTTGTATGGGGCTTTAGGCCAGAGATCAGGCAGTCAGCTGAGATATTGATTGCCAGTGGTCGGTCGTTCCAGGCTATTGTAGACTATGCGCGCACCGTGGAGGAGTTACAGCGACATGATCAGGGGTCCAGAGATAAGAGGCCTCGATATCAGGGTGTCTATAGTGGTTCCAGATATGGCGGTAGAGGTCCTGGCCAGTGGAGTCAGAGTTATCAGCCACAGCAGTATCAGGGTCAGTCCAGCCGACCGGTCCAGGCTTCCCTTCAGACTTTTGGTAGTACCCAGTTCGAGCAGGGTCAGAGCAGCCATCAGGGCTATAGCGGCCAGTCTTCGAGGGGTACAGTTTCTAGGGCAGCAGGTCATGGTGGTCATACGGGATTTTCTGGTTCATCTCGACTGAGTAGGCCGTCAGGGGCTTGTTTTACTTGTGGTGCGATGGGTCATTTTGCTAAAGATTGCCCTCAGCAGGGTACAGTTCAGTTAGCCGAGCCTTTACGGGCAGTTCAGCCCCCGGCTAGAGGGGGTGGTCGTCAGAGTAGAGGTAGTGCTCTGCGTGGCAGAGCAGGTGGTAGGGATGGCGGTCGGGCAGGTGGAGGTCGTCGTCAGTTTTATGTGGTCCCTAGGAGACCAGAGGCAGAGGCCTCAGATGCTGTGATTACAGGTAGGATTTCTGTGTGCCATCAGTCTGCTATGGCTTTATTTGATCTTGGATCCACTTGTTCATATGTATCTGCCTACTTTGTGCCTTGTTTGGGGTTGGCTAGTGAGCCATTATCTGTTCCTGTTTCTGTTTCGACCCCCGTAGGAGATTCTTTAGTAGTGGATCGGATTGTGAGATCCTGTATGTTATCTATTGGTGATTCAGAGACTTGGGGTGATTTGATGATTCTTGATATGCTAGATTTTGATGTGATACTGGGCATGGACTGGTTATCCCCTCACCGTGTGGTTGTGGATTGTTATGCCAAGACCATTACCATAGCCGTGCCCGGTGTATCCCCGGTTGTGTGGCAGGGTTCTGTTAGCCATGCACCATCTGGGATCATCTCTTGTCTTCGAGCTAGGAAGTTGATTTCCCGTGGGTGTTTAGCTTATCTAGCATATGTCCGAGATGTTAGTGCTGACCCCACTTCCCCTGAGTCTGTTCCTGTGGTTAGAGACTTCCTCGATGTATTTTCTACCGACCTGCCAGGCCTTCCACCTGAGAGAGATATTGATTTCGCTATTGAGCTAGAGTCAGGTACTAGGCCCATTTCTATTTCCCCTTACCGTATGGCTCCTGCTGAGTTGAGGGAGCTTAAGGAGCAGCTCCAGGATCTGTTAGCTAAGGGGTTTATTAGACCTAGTGTATCACCTTGGGGTGCTCCTGTTCTCTTCGTGAAGAAGAAGGATGGGTCGATGCGCATGTGTATTGATTATCGGTAGCTGAATAGGGTGACAGTGAAGAATAGGTATCCGTTGCCGAGGATTGATTATTTGTTTGACCAGCTTCAGGGTTCAGTCGTGTTTTCAAAGATTGATTTGAGATCCGGCTACCATCAGTTGAGGATTAGGGCGGAGGACATCCCTAAGACAGCATTCAGGACACGTTATGGCCATTATGAGTTCCTGGTGATGTCTTTTGGGTTGACTAATGCCCCCGCAGCCTTTATGAACCTGATGCACATGGTTCTTGGCCCGTATTTGGACTCATTGTGATAGTTTTTATAGACGACATCTTAGTATACTCCGCGTAGTAGAGAAATGAGCATGAGCAGCACTTGAGGGTTATACTCCAGACTTTGAGGATCTCGGCTTTATGCCAAAGTTTCTCAAAGTGTGATTTTTGGGTCTTGAGTCAGTTGCATTCCTAGGGCACGTGGTGTCTAAGGATGGGAATTAAAGGGTTGATCCGGGAAAGATTTCAGCGGTTTGTGAGTGGCCTAGAACCTACTACTGTACTCGAGGTTTCGCAGTTTTATTGGGTTTAAGCGCGGGTTACTACAGACGGCATTGAGGGACTTTCTTCCATACGCCAGCACCCTTGAACTATGCTGACTAGGATTGGATGTTCCCATTATTCAGTGGTCGGCGATCAGTGTGAGGGATAGCTTCCAGAGGCTTAAGGCCTTATTGACTTTCAGCTCCAGTTTTGACTGTGCCGGTTGAGGGTCAGAGCTTCTCCGTGTATTGTGATGCTTCTGGGGTTGGTCTTGGTTGTGTGTTGATGCAGCAGGGTCGAGTAGTAGCCTATGCGTCGAGGCAGCTGAAGGTTCACGAGCGCAACTACCCCACTCATGACTTAGAGTTGGCGGCGGTAGTTTTCGCGCTTAAGATCTGGAGGCATTATTTATATGGAGTTCACTGTGATATCTTCACCGATCACCGTAGTCTTCAGTATATCACGAGTCAACGGGAGTTGAACTCGAGGCAGAGGAGGTGGGTCGAGTTACTGAAGGACTATGACTTCACTATTCTGTGTCATCCGGGCAAGGCAAACGTAGTAGCGGATGCCTTGAGTCGGAAGACAATGAGTATGGGTAGCCTAGCTTCTCTTTCAGTGTCAGAGCGGCCGTTGGCCTTGGACATCCAGTCCTTGGCTAACCATCTGGTTAGGCTTGACTTGTCGGATCCCAGCAGAGTTCTCGCCAGTGTTGAGGTTCGTTCTACTTTGATTGATCAGATTCAGAGCCGTCAGTTTGAGGATCAGCAGTTGTGTGACCTTCGTGATTGGGTTGTTCAGGGTGAGACCAGTCGGGCTACTCTAGATTCAGATGGGGTTCTGAGGTATGATAGTCGCCTTTGTGTTCCGAGGGTTAGTGATTTGATTCAGTTGATACTTCGTGAGGCACACTTGTACTAGATACTCCATTCACCCTGGCACAGCAAAGATGTATAGAGACTTGAGGCAGCTTTACTGGTGGAGTGGTATGAAGCGGGATATAGCAGAGTTCGTATCTCGGTGCTTGAACTGTCAGCAGGTTAAGTTCGAGCACATGAGACCTGGTGGTTTGATGCAGCGACTTCCCATTCCTGAGTGGAAGTGGGAAGGGATTACTATGGACTTCGTTGTTGGTTTGCCTCGTACTTCTCATGGGTTTGATTCCATATGGGTGATTGTTGATAGGCTGACTAAGTCAGCACATTTCTTGCCGGTTCAGACTTCTTATGGTGCAGAGAGGTTAGCTCAGATCTACCTTCGTGAGATTGTTCGGTTGCACGGGGTTCCAGCTTCTATCATTTCAGACCGCGACACTCAGTTCACATCTCAGTTCTGGAGGGCTATTCAGCGAGATTTGGGTACAGAGGTTCATCTTAGTACTGCTTTCCACCCTCAGACAGATGGCCAGTCCGAGAGGACCATTCAGGTCCTGGAGGACATGCTTCGGGCCTGTGTTCTTGACTTTGGAGGTTCTTGGGATCAGTTTGTTCCCTTGGCAGAGTTTGCTTATAATAACAGCTTCCATTCGAGTATCGACATGGCACCTTTTGAGGCTTTGTATGGCAGGCGTTGCAGATCACCGGTAGGTTGGTTTGATGGTTTTAGTGCTGGGCCACAGAGCACAGATTTGCTTCGAGATTCCTTAGACCGAGTCCGAGTGATTCAGGATAGACTTCGGGCAGCTCAGAGCAGGCAGAAGAGTTATGCTGATCGTAGGCTTCGTGCCTTGGAGTTTAGTGTCGGTGACTTGGTGTTTCTCCATGTATCGCCCATGAAGGGCGTGATGAGATTTGGTAGGCGGGGCAAGCTTAGCCCCAGGTACATTGGGCCGTTTGAGATCCTTCAGAGGGTTGGTAGCGTTGCCTATCAGTTAGCCTTACCTCCGATGTTTTCAGCTATACATCCTGTGTTTCATGTTTCGCTGCGTCGGTATATCCCAGATGAGTCTCATGTGTTTGCAGTGGGATTCAGTTCAGTTGGATGAGGGTTTAGCCTTTGTTGAGGAGCCGTCAGCTATTTTGGCCAAAGATGTCAGGAGATTGAGATCTCGAGAGATCCCGGTTGTTAAGGTTCAGTGGAGGTACCGTCCAGTCGAGGAGGCTACCTGGGAGACCGAGAGAGATATGCGGGTTCAATATCCGCAGCTATTTTAGCCTTCAGGTACCCTCTTAACCTTGACTTTCGAGGACGAAAGCCCTTTTTAGTAGTGGATGATGTAATGACCCTTCCGGTCATTTCCACGTTTAAGTTTGAAGTCAAGCAAATCGACAAAAGATATCGTAAGACCTTTAACAAATTTCCTGAACTTTGGGTCAAATGTCTCGGGGATTTTCTCCCAATATATAAAGAGTTAGAAGTCCCCCAAAATACCAAATCGAAGGTCTACGAGTCTAGTTTCCAACGCACAAAACCGCGCATTCAAATAATCTCGGAGCAAAGAGTTATGACTGTTTTACCGCGGACTGTCTGGCAGAAAATGGGTTGCGAACCGGGTCGCGAATCGGGTCGGGTTTAACCCGATTTAAGCTTCAATTTCACGTTTTAAAATGCCATTTCAGTTCCGAAACAGTGATAAAATATAAGGGAGGATCCCGAGAGAATTCTTGAATATCGAAATCGTGCGTAGGCGAATTACGAGCCTAAACTTAAGAATTTTATAAGTATCGTGCGTGTAATTGAAATATTTATTTAAAAGTTGAATTTGGTAAAAAATATATTATTATTACCTTTTCAAAATATTTAAAAGGTTTATAAAAAATATATTTGATACAATATAAGTGTAGACGTATTTATTTTATAAGGTTTTCATACTCCGTAATATTTTAACGGAGATAGTAAATTTAATTATGTTGAAAATTATTATTATAATATAGTAGGTTTTATTGGAAATGATTTTCTAATAATTATGGTATATTTAAAATATTATATTTATTTTACCACGAATTTACGCAATACCCAAATATTTATATAACGAGATAAAAAGTATTGGTGGCACCACCACTTCCACGTGGAAGTGGTGGAGAAGTGGACAATTAATGTGGCTGATGTGCTGGCCATCAAGGAGAAGATAATATCAACAACTAACTACAGGTCATGCTTGATGAAAAGGTTGAAAAATCATTTCAATTTTATATACAAACCCACATGGATATCACAACCATTAAATCCATTGTTGTTGGTGTATGAAGGTTGCTGCCATACTTATATATATTACGTACAGTGTACTCCATCATATTCTTTACTTAATTCTCTATACCAAATATTAGCTATATCAATTATCTACGTCAAGTTATTCCGTCTCAAATCCGAATCCAATTCCGATTTAGTTTTGTATTTTCTCGGAGTGGTTCGAGCTTGGACATCGTTGTTCTAGCAGCTTGTCATCGGACGACAGGTAGGTTACGGTTTAATTTCCCCAGACTCCGTATATATAAAATAAAATTGTATTAATGGGCATCCTTGGGTTGGTTTATTAGGTTGGTACCACAGACCTTGACCGCTTTATTCATGTCCGCTATTTTTATTCCTCCGTTGGTTGTAGTATTTGCGGATATATTTTATTTACCCTTGTGGTCCTGTGAGGCCTTGTTGACTCTGGAACATAGAAGGTGGGATTTTGGGAATGTCCGCGAGTCCCGGGCATAGTATTATCCTTTTAGGCTGGTTATGCTTGCTGAGTAGCTGTGGGCCTGTGCAGGGTCGGTAGGTTGATTGTAAGCTGTTGGGCAGCTATTATTGCGTGTGATCATATCATTTCCATGCATATAAAGAGGTTTTATCGATGTTTTACAGTGGTTTTGGCTTCGGGCCTACTGACACTGTTTTCTAAACCTTGCATGGCCCGGGGGGCCCGTTTTTGATGGAAATGATTTGGAAATGGTTGATTTCACTTGTGATTTAAAATCATCAGTTTTACGTTATCACTAGACTCGGCAGGGCCGGAGTGCTAGTTGAGTTTTCTTACTACTTGAGATGATTTTTAGCCTCGGTTGGACCGAGCACCTGAGATGACTTTTTACTGTTTAGACCCGGCGACGCCCGGGCACCCTTGGAGGGGTTTTTGAGATATTTTCTACTATTTTTAGTCCTGGACAGGGTCTGGGCATGCATATTCGAGACTGGGTCTATATCTTGATATCGAGACTGGGTCTCTATCTTGATACATGTTCTGATACTGAGTTTTGGTATGGGGTCTGGGACCTCCATGGACCTTGCTATCCGGGCCAGGGGCTACGGGCTGCGTGTGCCGGAAGAGGGGTATACGGTGGAGTAGAGGTATACGGGCAGAGTCCTTCCATGGAACCTACCTGCTGGCCGGATCGGCCACCGGAGGAGGTACATACAGGGATACCATTTCACTTGAGATCTTCATGCATCATATCATTCATGGTTCGAGGTTCCACCCTTGTTTGCTGTTTGCTGATTGTACGCTCCGGTAGTATGGGATGCCGGAGGGTTTGTTTTCACTTGTTTGTGTTCCTCGGTTGTATGGGCGGCCGGGGGACTGTAGGTAGACTTTTGCTATTTTACTTACAGAGTTGTTCTCTATTAGGGATGAGGATGAGATTGGTTACTGCTAGACTGTTCTCTATTCTGGATTTTGAGATTGTTATGATTAGTTGGGTTGATTCATGTCTCTGAGCATGCCTATTGTCACTCTTTCTCTCTTCTTATTACACTTGAGGTTACCGGTATACCGTCCATTTCGTAAACTTATTTTGTATACACTGTTGTTGCAAGGACCCCAGGCGC
Source organism: Jaltomata sinuosa (assembly GCA_003996215.1). Classification (NCBI taxonomy): domain Eukaryota; kingdom Viridiplantae; phylum Streptophyta; class Magnoliopsida; order Solanales; family Solanaceae; genus Jaltomata; species Jaltomata sinuosa. The sequence goes on from QJPP01004939.1 coordinate 8,216, forward strand.
GTTGTTTCTTACTTTCACCTGTGCCTATGGTGTGTATATTCTGCTTACTAGCCTCACATGTGGTTCTGTTGATTCCCCTCTGGGCTAGTTCCTGTGTACCTTTCGTTGATTTCTGTGACTGCTTGCTTCTATTCTGTCTGTTACTACGCTTTTATCTTATATGTGCCCAGTCGGCCTATGATACCTACTGGGTACCTTATTCTTCGCATTTGGTGCTCACCCCTACCCCCTGCATCTTTGGGTGCAGATCCTAGCGTGGGCCATCGCCGCTAGACCGTTGTGATTCGTGCTTGGAGATCTGCTGAAGACTACTTCCGGCTGAGGGTGAGCTCTTGGCGATCGGAGCTTAGCTTTAGTTTATCTTTTGCTTCATGTACTCTATTACCATTCAGAGACATCTGTATATATAGATTTGGGTTATTTGTACTCCATGTATGTAGTTTGGCTCTGTACTATGATATCAGGTCTTGGGGTTTGGTTTAGTTTTCGCATATGTATATATTTATATACCTGTTATCTATTTATTCGTCTTGTTCTCTTAATTGTTAGATAGTATCCCATTACTAACCGTTCTGGGCTACAGGGATTGGTTCACCTACCGGGGGTTGTAGGTGCCATCATGACCGAGAAATCGGGTCGTGACAAAATGGAGTGATCTGGCCAGAGACTTTGCTCAATGGTTTTGCATATAACGTGAAAGTTATCCTGGATCAATACTCTCAAGGTCGCATCAGGCAAAAATCAAATGAGAACTTACGAGATTACGCCTATCGGTGGTGAAAAGAGGCAGTGAGAGTTTGACCTCCTATGATCGAACAGGAGATAAGCACGGTGTTTATGCGCTCTCAAGAGTCAGAATTCTATGACAAAATGATATCAGCAGTTAAAGCAAAATTCACTGACCTAGTTAAGATTGGTGAAATTATCGAAGAGGGTCTTCGTAGCGGCAAGATTACCAAAGACTCGGCATCCTCAAGATCGGCAGGGTTTCCCAAGAAAAAGGGAAGAAGTGCCTTCAGTATCCTCCAGTTCTAGCCTGAGATCGCGAAAACCTTTCGGGGCCAACTACAAAAAATCACTTGTTTCAACAACTCCTCCCCAGCTCCACAAAACCCTCAACCGATTTACTATACTTAGCCTATTTACCAAACTCCACAACCAAACGTGCAGCCCATATACCAAGCTCCACAATCAAATGCGCAACTCACTTACCAAGCTCCTTCCCACAACTTCCAAGTGTATCAAAAGGCTTCTGAGAACCAGAATAATCGCCAGGTTCCTCCTCCTGCCAATGATAATCTCCCTCGCCCAAATTTGGAAAAGAAAGCTCCTAGGACTTTCACCCAGTTAGCTGAAACCAGAACTCAGTTATATGAGAGATTAAAGGCTGCCGGATTTATCCATCCTATTCCATCCAAACCTGCAAATCCTGACTCTCATTTCTTCAAGGCTGACCGGCATTGTGTTTGCCGCGCCCTATTTCGGACCGGCCGAAACAGTGCACAACGGATGGTCGTCGTGACTCTCTGATTTTGAAAATTTTATTTTTTAGAGTCGCCACCTAAATTTTAGGAAACCATTTTTTGTAAAAACTCTGTTTTGGTCTTTCGAAAATGTTCGAGACTCTGAGTAAGGGTTTTGGTTACTCGAGGGGAAGGTGTTAGGCATCCCTCAGAGCCTATCCGAAGATAGTCCTTAAACTCAATTTAGAGAAAATATTTGGGAAAAATTATTTGTTCATTATTTGCTAAAAAAAGGTGATAAAAACATGTTTTATTAATTTAAAGAAAACTCAAAGTATATGACACATGCTACTACAATATTACAAAGAATATAAAATATTTATGGCAGAAAAGATGAAACATATCTACGTACATGTCAAAATATATGAAAGTTTAATATCAATACTTTTATCATAACTATAATTAAAATATGTAGAACTTTATGATTTATAAGAATATATACTCAAAAAGCTACGTAAAAAAAAGATATTATATATACAAATATACTCTTTGTAAAGTAAAAAATATATGTGGTTTTAGAGTTTGAGAAAGTTTATGACATGTTTATTAAAAGAAAATAAAGATGACATATGTAAATTTAAAATATAGGAAATCATGTGAAAAGTTTATTATTTAAAAGATTTGGATAAGTAAAAACATGTAGGAAATAAGTATACCGGTAATAGAGAAAAAATATAAAAGAAAATCATATTTATTTTGTAAATATATTTCGTGTAAGAGAATAATTTGAAGACTTGAGTAGAGAATGAAAATTATTTGTTTCTATAAAGAAGACTTTTATTTGTAAAGTGAAAAATGAACATGCGTTAAATATGAAAGAAAGTATTATGTACGTAAATGTAATTGTGATAAAATAATATATGTATAATTTAAGTAGGAAGATGGGTAAGTAAAATATAACTCTATACCTTGTAGTAGATAGCATATGACATATATACCTTGCGTTTTGAGGCCTTAAAAATCTGAAACCTCAAAATAGATATAGAGTATAACCAAAATATTTGTAAAATATTGGAGTTAGAATAAGATAATACATGGGTTATAAATAAATATAAAAATGGCTTGCCTAGATTAGACAAAGAATTCTATAGTTTACGGCCTAAGAATGACTAAATATTCGTTTGAAATAAAATGAATCGCTAATTAGTGTTTTTGAAAATCTACCGCGAGTTATTTAAACAAGTTTTCCTTGAAACAAACCAACATTAATTAATCCTTAAGAAAAATCTGCATTATCTACTATTTATTATTACTATTTTGAAAGTGTTTACTCACTAGTTTTTAAAGTATTTAAAAGGGGAAACCCGAAACATTTGCCTAAGCTAAAAGAGTGAAGGAAACTCACTTTCAAAATTTTAAACTAAATAAAGTATTCCACGAAACTATAAGCCGAAGAATAAATGTTAATCAAAATCACAAAAAAAACACATATCCAAATAATACAAGGTTAGTTAAAACAATTCAAGTAACCATAAAAGAAAAGCAATAATAAAAAAAAAAGTAAAAGGCTAGATACGCCAAGTTCCTTTGGAGGAACCAAACTTCTAAAGAACGACTCTGAGCACCGCGATAGTTCCTAATAGCTGCTCGACCCAAATATATTGGGCCGAAAGTGAGTTTCAAATGAGAACTCCAGCTCTCCGGTTGTTTCATGTAACACAAAAAAAAGTGATAAGGATTAGTAACTTGAATAACAAAATTTACAAAAATGTAGAAATATGCCAAGCTAATAATAAAGTGATAAGGAAAACAAACATGCTATTCGGTAAATACACAAGCATATATGAAAGACGACATGTAACCATATTTTGTTTCATTTTTTATAAACAAGCGATCTTAGGTAAGACAAACAACTTCAACACTAGTCGATTATTAGAAAACAAAGTACACAACAAAGTAGCTATATAAATCTTTATTATTTTTATTCATTTCAATTAAAGAAGTAGTTATGAACAAATCACTTCAAAAAGATAACACTAGTAACCGGAAGATTAAAAGGGAACCAAACTACTACGTTGGCTTATAATGAATTCCTTAAGTTAGTATTCCCGAAATTGACCCCGAGTTAAAATCAAAATAATGAAAATATGGGCAGCCCTCTTTTTCTAACAATGCACACTAATTTAATTACTTTTTACTAGGATTAAGGCGCAAACAAGACCACAATATTAACAAAACGCTAAAAATATATGATCATAATATGTACATTCCTATCCTAAACAACATTTTCGGGACTAACGAAATGACTAAACTTATTGAAAACTTTTTCTACCTCAAGGAATTAAACTACAAGAAATACAAGCATAACATACATATACTTTTTTTGGTTTACACGAAATCAGCCAACCAACAGAAATGATAACAAACAAATTAACGAATTAATCCACCAACTTCACTATTAAATCAATCTTCCTAAAATAAAATAAAATCCCATATATATCCTATATTTTCATGCCCGGGCAGCCATACGTAATTGCGAACGAAACGAGATAATGTTCCAAATATTCTTACAACCCAAAACGAAAATCAACCCATCATTCCAAGAAAACGATATCGAACATAATACAAAGATTAAGTTATCGATTTAGCCGATTAACTTCACTACTAGATTTTTGCATCTCCCGAAGCAACAAAAACGAGACTATATTTTCCAATATCCATATCTTACGTTTTGCTCAGAAAACCAGCCATATACAACCAACAACAAACCAAACGAGATACATGCTTTTCTTTTACGAATAATATATCTAAAAAAAATAAAAAGAATAAAACAGAAACTAAAGTAAAGGAAGGATTTTTACCTTGTGTTGGGCAGCAAAACAGAGGTGTTGACGTCAAGTTCTCCGGTCAAAACTCAAACTCAAAAACCAAAGGAAAAAAAAAATCTCCGAATTTGTTCCCTCTTTTTTCGAATTTCGTTGTGTTGCTCTTCTTCAAAGATGATTCTTAATGTTTCTCGGATGTTTTCGAATGCTTTATGGATGATCTCCTTTTTTGTTTTGGATGGATAGAAAAACCACCATTTATAGGGGAAAATCCGGACTTGAAAGTTCGGATTTGAACCCAAAAAATTTAACGAAAAAACGTTACAAAGGAGAGGGGGAAAGTTTCAAATTTCGAATCCCATCTTTTGCACCGAAACGGGACTGATTTCTGGCCATCCCGGAGTCACGAGTTGGGATGGCCAAAAATAGAGTTTCTTGGCAGAGGGTAGCAACGTTTTTGGCATTTTTGGGGTGGCATTTTGGTGCCATTTTTGTGTAAGGGAGAAGAGAGGAGAAGAAAGAAGAAGATTTTGGGGTTGTTTTGGGAGGAAGATGATGGAGGAAGATGGAGATGGAAGAGAAAGAAAAGGGAAAAAAATCTGATTTTTGGGAAAAGGGGAGAGAAAACATGTGGGGGGTTTAATGAGGAGAGAGAGAGAGAAAACGTGTGGAGGAGAGAGGAGAGAGAGAGAAAGGGATGTGTGAGGGAGAGGAGAGAGAGAGAAAGGGACGTGTGAGGGGAGAGGAGAGAGAGAGAAAGGGACGTGTGAGGGGATGAGGAGAGAGAGAGAGAGAGAAAACGTGTGAGAGAGAGAGAGAGAAAACGTGTGGGGATTTGGTTATTGCTGACTATTTTTGGACCGTCCGATCAATTGATCGAACGGTTAAGATTAAAGCAGAAAAAATTTAAAAGAAAGAATAAATAATATATATAATATATATATATATATATTATATATATATATTAAATAAAGTAAAAGCAGATAAATTTGTGACCGTTGGATTAAATTGGAGGGCCACGATTGAAAGCCAAGAAACACAAATCCATGTGATGCCTACATGGCACACATGGATTGGCTAATTAAAGGAGTCTTGGATTGCCACATTACTTTGCTCAAATTGGCTATTTTAACAATTCTAATTTGTAGCCAATTCTTAATAAACTAGCCACAAATTCGTCAAATTGAAAATAATTAATTTGTAAAATTATGTAAATTGGTTTTAAAATATAATAAACTAAAATAAGTTTAATTAGTAATTAGTAAAATAATTAAGCTTCCCAAATTATGAAAAAAATATTTATTTGCAAGAGTAAAAATTAAAATTAACCAAAATTGGTTTATTTCTTTAAAAATGCCTTATTTGACGTAAAATAATTTTGAACGACTCAAAACATGAAATAAATATTTGTAGATTTAAAAAATATTTTAATTTATAGAAAATAAAATATATGAGATAATTTTTCTTAAAAATGGGTGGCAAATTACTAAGGTAATTTTAAAATATTTATTTTCATAAATATATTATTTATTGAAATAATATGGAGGGCAAAAATTGGGTGTCAACAGTGTTTATCATTCCGGAGGAGTCGGACATGATACTGAAGATTGCATTAATCTTAGGCACAAAATTCAGGATTTGATTGATCAAAGAGTAGTCATACTATAAACTGCACCGGCCAATGTTAATAACAACCTGCTCCCGAATCACGGAGGAGCCACTGTTAACATGATAGAGGTTGATGAAGAATGGGTTGTGAGCAAATCAATAGTACCAGTTAGCCCTAAAGAGCAGGAAATACCGAAAAAGCTATAGCTGTTTTGAGTAATGCTAAACTACCCTTTGAAGGGTTAAGGCGCAACAAGGCCTTGCACGTCACTGTCAAATGTCAAGAGAAGATAATAAATGAAGTTTTGATTGATGATGGTTTGGGTCTGATTATTTGCCCGCTATCCACACTCACTCAGCTAAACTATGATCCATAAAAGGTTCTCCAAAGCAGGGTCAATGTAAGAGACTTTGACGGCGGTCAAAGAGACACTATCAGGGAAATCAGCCTATACATCCAAATAGGACCTGCCGAGTTTCGTACAAAGTTCCAAGTCATGGATTAATCCACCAGCTACAACTTGCTTTTAGAAAGACCATGGATCCACGGAGCTAGAGCCGTGCCATCAACTTTGCATCAAATGGTAACGTTCATCTGGGAGGAACATGAGGTGGTGATTCATGGTGAAGGGAGTCACCTAAGTCGCCCTAATGGTTGTGTTCCTGTTATTGAAAACATATCGATGGGAACCGATTTCTACACCGTAGATATTGTAAATGCCACCATAGAGGATATTGCTCCTCAAATTCCCATGCCACCCACCTATAAAATGCTTGCAACCACGATGCTTAGGAGCGGATATGAGCCAGGTCTCGGTTTGAGAAAGGATTCTGACGGTATGATTGAACCCTTGAACATTCCTGGATAGTTGACCAGGCATGGACTAGGGTATGTGGCTCGAAAAAACAAGGCGAGAGTCAAAGAGAAGAAGCAGACGGGACCGCCAAAGCTACTCCCTCACTTTTATCAGTCATTCTCAGTGCGTATTAGTCCTCCAAGCGATGGGTTAGAGGACGATATTGGAAGGCTGTTAGAAGAGTGTGATGCTATAACAGAAGAAATCCCCAAAGCAGCCATGATTAGGGATGCCAGGCCTGGCAAAGAATTGCAGAACTGGGCCACAACTACCCTCGTGACTCTCCACTGGCTGGGTAGACAAAGATTCTGTTTCAATTGGTGATGGTACGGATAAGGCTCCGTGACCCACCCTTTATGTTTTCAATTTCCTCGTACTATTTTATCGCTTTCCCAAAGGCACAGACCTGCATTCATGCGGGTTATAGCCATAGTTTATAAATATTTTTGAATTTCAAAGAAAAGCCTCCCTTATTGCGTAAACTTTGCTATATGATTACTGGTCATTATCTAACTTGCTTTGTTTATGATTTCAGTAATAATAGCTTAAACCCTGCCATTGTCATGTCATGTCAAGAGATTAACGAATAAACCAAGTTAGACGATAATGATTTTGAAAGGCATGTTGAAGAAATATGGTCCTGGAACAAATAACCAAGAAGTCTAAGAACTTTGAAGACCAGGAAAAGCCCCACCTGGAAGGGATTGAGGTAGTTAATCTGGGAAATGATGGTCAAGTTGAAGAAATTAGCGTCGGTGTTTATTTGTCAAAAGCACAAAAGAAAGAACTTATCAATCTGCTCGAGCCATACATCGATATCTTTGACTAGTCCTATAATAATAGGACAAGAATGAGTACAAACATCATCTCCCAAAATTTATTGGTCAATCCAGAATTTAATCCAGGGAATGGACAGTCAATCCTTCCTTCCCACGGGACAAAGAAAAGTTAGCACCAAATTGGCAAGGACCGTATGTCATCCACAAAGTGTTATCAGGAGGAGTTTTGATTTTGTCCAAGATGGATGATCAAGTATGGCCCAAGCCTATATCAACTCCGATGCTGCGAAGAGATACTACGCCGGAAGACGGTTTCTTTTCCTTTTATTTCTTTCCTTGTAATCACACTTTCTAATTGTAATCGTTTTGCACTTAGTAAAAGCTTAAAAATTCCCTATCCTCTTTCTACGAACTACGTCTGACCTGAATTCTCAAGAATGAGATACGTAGGTGGCCTGTGTCAGCTTCGGTCAACCCCTTAGGAAAATCTATCTTTCCCCCTTTCTTATCTTGAACTACGTTCAACCTGAATTCTCAAGAATTAGATACGTAGGCGGCCTGTGTCGGTTTTGGTCACCCCCTTGTTTATTTCCAACATTCTCCCACTATAAGTGTGGGAACTACGTTTGACTTGATTCTTGCCTCAACGGGATATGTAGGCACCACAACGGCTCGGTCATATCACCCTAGAAAATGGAAACTGGGGCAGAATTTTTAAGAAAGGAGTCTCAAAAATTCAGAAGATAAAGGTCATTTCCAGCAAAATGAGAGAAGGCTTGTGGATACGTAAATGCCACGACGACTCGGTCATATCACCCAGGAAATAGAAAGTGTGGTAGAATTTTTGAGAAAGGAATCTCGAAAATTCAGAAGGCAAAGATCAGCCTCCAGCAAGCGGAGCAAGCGAAATACAGAATGTGGCAAAGAGTAACCAAAGTGGATATCGAGAAAGAATCTCGTAATCCCCACAGAGTCTCAAGTCTTCTGCCAATGGAATGAGATTCATCATGAAACCTTTAACTGGGACAGAAATTTTGAGGAGGACCTCAAAATTTCCACCAAGCTTCATTCAAGAGCTTAGAATTAAACATCAAAAAGTTTCCCAGCACCAAGAGATCAGATTCTACTTCAAAATCCCCAGTCCGAGGTGGATTAATCCCCAGTTGTGACAGATTTCTGGAAAAATATTTTAAATCCCCAGCTAGGATGGCGAAGGATCTCCAGAGTTCGCCAGCAGTATGTCAGAAAATGTTAAAGCCTCGAGTAAAGGACATTCGTTGAGCTAGCACATGACATGACGGGCAGAGACCTTTTCAAACTATCCTTTTTCAAAATCTTTGTTTTACAAAGAGTCGGTATGAAAAATCATTACGAAAACTAGTTTTACTCCTTATAATGTATTTTGTCTTATGTCTACTGTGGCCCGAGGAGAGTCGAGCGCGATGAGTACCCGAGATTGGAAAGCATCCGGAGAAGAAAAAACAAGGAGCAGAGGATCGAAGGAGGTCAACACATACCTATTTCGGCAAAAAACTAACAATTTTTCTGTGGATGCAGGTTGTCCCCAAAAGTATGTTAGAAAGCAGTCCCTCATTATCCAACGCATTCAAAGAAACACAACGAGACCAGACGCCCCAAAATTTGGCGAGAAAAGCCAAAGCAGCGGAAAGAAGCCAAAGATGGCAAAAGTCCCTAGAACGGGTGAATATTCTTGTAGTTCACAGAAACAACCAGATAAATCGAGATAAAGAGAGTCTGAAAACGTCCTCAAGTCCCCAAATAGATCAGGACATTTCGATCAGTTTCGAATTGGGAAACCAAACAAGAGATTGACATCATTCTCCATCAATCCCCGACAAATTAGAAATTACCACGAACAGACGATGTTCAAAGACGGTATTTATGGTTATCCCCAGAAATGGACACGACCATTTCATTCACATTTCAAATGAAAGTATGTTTTGATTAGCTTCATAAACGTCATCTTTAAAGTTTTTCAAATTTGACTGTGATCGCTAGTAAGAGAGACACCGTGTCTACTAACCGTTTGCCTTGAGCACATGTATCCATAAAAGAGTCGACATGACAAAATAAAGACCAGAGGTGATGTTTTCTATGACTTTCCCATGGGCCATTGCATCATACGGCACTACATTGGATCATATTTTGCATTCATATTGCACCATATCACATTGTATCATGCGACATTGCATCACATTGCATCATACTGCATTACATGGCATAAGCATTATGTCAAATCATATTATGTCATATCACATTGCATCATATTATATTATGTTGCATTGTACTGTATGGCATCATATTGCAGGAACCATGTAAAGAGGAACATATCATATACGCATGTCGTGAGGACCATGCCACGAGGGCCATCATATTTGCATGTCACGAGGACCATGCCACGAGGGCCATTATATTTGCATGTCGCGACGACCATGCCACGAGGGCCATCAATTTGCATGTCGCAAGGACTATGCCACGAGGGTCATTGTATTTGCATATCGCGAGGACCATGTCACGAGGACCATTGCATGATCATCCACATTATCATTCAATACCGCAGATACACATCCCCTGCAAAGACTATTTCCCTCTACCGGCCGGTTGCAAAGAGGATGACATTCATAGGCGTCCCTAAGTCGCACTTGCTGCATAGGATCGACCCTCAGCATGCTTATATCCGAGATTGTGTGAGAAAGTGGAATCTAACGTTGAGGATATCATTATCATCATTCATTATGCCTAGTCTGGCACTCTGCATGCTTATATCCGATATCGCGTAAGACGGAGGAGTCCGACGTTGAGGGTATATTTGCTCCTTTATTATGCCACGTCTGGCACGCATAATACTTATATATGATATCGCTTAAGATGGAGGAGTCTAACATTGAGTATACTATTATTATTTATTATGCCAAGTCTGGCATTCAGCATATTTATATCTGATATCGCGTAAGATGGAGGAGTCTGACGTTGAGGGTATATTTGCTCCTTTATTATGCCATTTCTGGCACTCAATATATTTATATCTGATATCACGTAAGACAGAGGAGTCTAACGTTGAAGATATTTATGCACCTCTTATTCAAAAGCATCGATCGCCAGAAGATGCAGCTATATTTGATCGTGTGGCAAAGGCCTTGTCACCCCCGATAAGCAAATACTGCTTGCCATCGAGGTCGAAAGCATATAGTCTGAAGGATTTCTGTAAGACGCCATCCAAATTAAACGACGAACCGGATCTTCCAAAGTTGGAAGGCCAAAGGTCGTCTATAAGTCACAGCGATATCTGAGACCGGATAGTGTGCAAGATTTCCCGAAACTTGACAAACTAAGAGTTATCTGTAAGACGTAGTGATATCTGAAACTGGATAGTGTGCAAGATCACCTAACGATTGACAGTTCAAGGGTAATGCATAAGTCTCAATATTATCTTAAATTGGATAAAGTGCAAGACTACCAAAATTGATAGTCCAAGGGTTATCTATAAGCTGTGGCATATCCACATCGATATTGTGCAGGACTACCCAAAGGCTAGCAATTCAAGGGAAATCTGTAAGTCGCATTACATCCAAGATCGGATAAAAGTACAGGATTACCCAAAAACTGGCAATTCGAATGACATCTGTAAGCCACCTCTATCCAAAGTCGGATGATGTGCAAGATTACTCGAAGATGACAAATCAAGGGCATTTGTAAGCCACCTCTATCCAAAGTTGGATGATGTGCTAGACTACCCAAATCCTGACAATTCAGGGAATATCTATTAGTCGTATCGATATGGACGATGCGCAAGATTCACCCCAAAGGCATATGCAAAAGACCGCTGCCAATAGCCAAGAAGGTTATCACAGTCAAGAGAATGCCACAAACGGTCAAGAGGACAGTCACCATCGCAACGACTACAAAAGTCATCATATTTAAAGATCACCATATTCAACCTCCATAGAGTTAGATAATGTAACACTTCTAAGTCGCAACAACGAGAATGCGCAAATCTAACACTTCTAAGCCGTAGCAACGGGAATGCGCAAAGTATTTAAGTCGCAACAATGAGAATGCGCATCAGGTAATCCAATCCGATAGCCAAGAAGGCTAACATGTTTAATCATCATGGAAATTGTCATTTCCTAAGACAAAGACAGGAAAGGATGACATCTGCTTCAAAAGCAACAAATGTGAATGATGAGGTACAAAACTATCTCTTCTTATTAAGCTACTTTACCACTAACAATTTTGTTTTAAAATATTGAAGAGAACATTCAAGGGGATGAAAATCTCGAAACAGAACAATAGGTATAAAATACGTCAAAAAGACGTCATCACACAGGATTCGAACGTAATTCAAGGATGAGGTATGACAAAGAAACTATCTCTCCAAATAGAATTACTTTACCACTAACCATTTTTTTTTGAGATGTTGTCGAGAGCATCCGCGAAGGATGAAATTCTCCAAACAAAACCACAGGTGCGGACTACACCAAAAAGGACGCATCACAATGTGGAACTTTTTCTTAGAAGCGAACTGGGACATAGTCCAAAGAAGGATATCAAACTCTTTGGGCGCGAGCTGAGGAACGAATTTAATCGCCATCAAACCACATCCTGTCAGAAAGCATATGGGTATTTCCTATCTTTGGGTCTTAGTTTCGCATCCATGGTATTTCTGAACTCACGCTGGAAGCAATGTTCTTTCTTTTCAAATCCGGGTGATGATACACCTCGAGCTTTGGAAATTATGTCCAGGTAAAATCTTACTTATGGGTGTGAAGAGCTCCATATTCATAGTTGAGAGGTTACAAGTCTCTTTTCTGTAGCTCAAAGTATTTGTCTCTCATCCTGAGTCAAAGGTTGTCTTAGTATAAAGATTATTTTTTCCACCGGTTGAGTCAAACTACAAGCAGCTTGATTCCTAAAGTCTTGTGATATGTAGACGGGATCTGTTTTGAAAACTCGGTTGCATTCCTAACTCCCCCCAATCCTCTTACACCCCAGCTTTTCGGTCTCTCCGTACTCTGAAACCGGGATAGTTTGGAACTCTTTCAAAATCGTGCGTAAAATCAAGCATCTTGAACTACAAGTGGCCTAAATTCTCATATAGCCTGAGATATGAAGAAAACTCGATACCAAAATTTGGCCATGATTCCTTGAAGTTCGTGCTAGAACTGACCGCTTCTTGAAGATGAATATGTGATCGGATAAAATTGGAAACGTCAATTCCTTTTGCCCAGGGTTCATTACACTCACCCTACCCAAAGGGAGAGGCAGCTGTTGACACCCAGGTACAAGCTCCATCCAACCCAGTACCAAACGACAGCTACCACTATGCCAAACGAACCCCAAATCCTTGTTCATCATCAACACTCCATTGATTTCCCTTTGTCTCCGTTTATTATACGAAGATGTTGAGCTGGCAGGTTCTAAAAGAACCCAGAAGCACCCAGTTGGCTCCTCCAACGTTCCTCTTCTGAAATTCACGGCGAAATCAGCTCGAATTCGTACTAATTAGTACATGTGTGGCTCATTTTCGTTGGAGACGATTTTTGAATTCAAAATTTTCAATTTTTTCAATTTTTTCTGCCCGTTTTAGCCTTCTATTTTCCCCTCTTTTCACCCAAAAAATCCCTATAAATAGCCCCTTCCTCTTTATTGTGAGGGGCTGGCTTTTGATCTCTTAGGGTTTTCTTTGGAGAATTATTCTCTAAACCCATCAAAGAGATTGAAGGTTTCAGAAATATAAAACTCTAAAAACCTATCGTGTTCTTCCGGTGAAACAAGTTAAGCTCGGTGGTGAAGTTTCCGGCAATAGCTCATCATCCCAGTCGCTGCTCCAAAGAAGGTAAATCCCTAATCTCTTCTTTTATTTCGTGTTTGTTGATTTTGCGCAATGTAAAGCTAGGTTATTAGAGATGTCCATGCTAGTTCTGTGACTTTGAGTGTTTAGAAATCTTTGGTTTTAGGTTGTTTTTGCTTGACTTGGTATTGAGAAATTATGAGTATTAAGCTTAAAATCTATTCCAATTGAAATGATTGTTAATCCCTAGGGTTTTTAAATTTTCTTTTCTTTTTCATTGTTCTCTGTTCTTCCCATGTTAAAACGGTTGTGTGTGTTCATGAATAACATTTGTTTGTGTGAACTGATTAGTCATAGTTTGGGTTTCATTTTAGTTTGCTTGAAAGAAACCTAAATCATTTGCCTACGATGCTGGTTATGTGAAGATTTCAAATGAGTTTCTCTTTCTTTGTGAGTTTCCTGTTGAGACTCAGAACTAGAGACGAGATATATCTCTGATATGTTATTCGTCTCTGAAAGTTCTTGTTTTAAGACCCTTCAACGGGTATCAATCTTCCTTGCTTTCCCTGTATGTGTATTTCATATGATAAGCATCATAATGTGAAGTTAAAACTAGCTAGACATACTAAGATTGTAAGTTGTAATTATGAAATATATAGTCCTAACTGGTTGTTCTTCTTGCTTTCACCCGTTGGTTATATTGGATGATGTGATGTATGTTTCTTTCTTTGCTTCGTATGTTTCAACCTAACCCAACGTGACTGTTTCCTCACTGTTTTCAAGTGATTCAATAAAGTCTTAGGCATCTTTCTCTTGTTTGAACAAATCATGAATAGAATAGCCAGCTGATTGAATCCCTTTGTTCAGTTATTCATCTCTAGTTGTTTTGAGCATAAGGCTCTAGCTATATGACCCAAATGATGATCTGATTTCCATATCTTCTTACCTTATACATAATGTTCTTTTTAAAATATAGAAGTTTTTTCATACGGTCTAGGAGGATGAGTTCAAATAATTTGTTTTGCTTTTCTCTGAACTAGGTTCTTCTCTTTATTTGAAATTAAATGTATCTGTTAAGACATGATTTGAAATCGTAGTTCCATCACCGATATAACTTGATTCGTTGGCCTGCTATATAATTAAGGCCTCATCTGTAGATTGTTTAAAGTTATATGTCCTGTTTTCATCTCATAAAGAGACGTTGTTACTTGATAAAAGAGTATTAAGTATTTGTGTTTCTGTCTAAGCACAATTAATACCCAAATTGTTCTTGTCTCCTTGAGTTTTGAATAGACAGAATCTATTTGGGTGTGACTTGCAACTTTGCTTATTGAAATTCAGCATGTCTGTGACAAACTCTAATTCGCTTTTCTTCTTTGTCATGTGAACTGCCTCGAGTCCATTGGACTCGCCTTCCTTCCCTTTGCATTTTTGTTGGGCCTCGCCCAACACCGTTCAAGCCATCTCAGATCATGTGGCAACAAGATGAAAAATGAAAGAGATCGGCTAGAACCCATAAAGCAGTAGCAACCAAGGATAAAGCTGAAAATTTGAGAAATGGATAAAAGCCCACGCAGATGTAGCAGCAGCGCCCAAAAGGGTCCAGAATTCGAAAAGAAAATGAAATAATGCCCACAAAAGTCGACAAAGGAACGACGGTGGGCCTAAAGAGGGTCCACAAATTAAATTTAGGACAGGTTTTGAATTAAAGTCCATGTAATTTAAGCCAAAAGGCTTAATTATTTTCTTTCCCTTAAACCTTTTATAGTTTAGATTGTTACTATTTCTTTGTACTTAATTGAACGCTAAATCTAATTTAGTTAAATTATCCCCAAAAGACGAAGACGTTTCTTATTTTAAATTATTTATCGGCTTTAAACTGTTAACAAGCATGTTTCCTTTCAAAACGAATTCCTTATGCGTTTTCCTCTCTTTCTAAACGTCATCAAGTTGTCTTATTTTCCATGTTTTCTTAAAATCAAGATAGAAACAAAATAATTGTCTCAAGTTAAAATAAGATGTTTTAATACTAAGATCTTTTCCAAGTTAGTCGAAAAAGTTGCTTTCAAACAAGTCCGGATAATCGCAAGTTAGCGGATATCCCGAGTGCCCTTAAAACCTTCTCGGGATATTAATATGAACAACTTACCCTTAATCTCTTAAATTTTTTTAAAGTTACATCTGTTTTTAACTTTAAATTTTTATAAGTTTTTCTTGGTTTTTACTTTTATAAAACTAAGTGGCGACTCTCTTTCTTTTAAAATTGAAAAACATTTTGAAACTTTAAATTGAGATTTTCAGAATAATTTTCAATACAAGTCATTTTTCTCGTAAAACAGGTATCATATAGGACTGAGCTTAATCCTCTGTGATACTCTATCGGTATATTGATACTCTATCGATAGCATATAGGATTGTGCTTAATCCTTTGTGATACTCCAGCGGTATATTGATACCCTGTCGGTATCATATAGGATTGAACTTAATTCTTTGTGATACTCCATCGGTATATTGATACCATGTCGGTATCATATAGGACTGGCTTTTTTTAAGAAATAAATAAGAAACAATTAAGAGAAAATTATTAAAGTCACAAGCTTATTTATTGAACTCAAAATTAGTAAAAAAAAAAAATTCATTTTTTTCAAATTAAAAAAAAATTGTATCTAAATCATGATTCTTTTTTTTAACTGTTTTTAAATTAAAATATTGAAAAACTGAAATATACCTCAACGATACCATGATAGTATATACTTATACCGTAATGGTATCATGGATGATTGAGTAATTTCGTCGAAGGATTGAAGCAAACCTCAATGAAACATTGTTCAGTTACTCTTTGATACCACCACAGTATATTATACTTTGATGGTATCAAGGAGGAAGAAGTAGTCCTTCAATGAAGACATTGTCCAGTTAATCTTTGATACCATCAGAGTATATATATACTGTGATGGTATCAAAAAGGAAAAAAGGGTGGGCGATGATGTCAGCATGACGTCAACCCGAATTTTTCTTTTTTCTTTTTAGATAAATACAACTTTAAGATAAAAAGGGATATGAAAGTAATGGGGCATTTGAGAGTAAATAATTTTCTTTTTTGGGTATATCTTTTCCCAAAATTATACTCCGTAGTATAACAAATATGTGTTATGTATTTACTATATATAGTTATAATTTAAAAAATTATATTTTATAATTATACTTCACTTTTTATAGCATCCCTCTCCTCTCTTTTTCAATCTCACTCCTCTCTCTCTCTCTCTCTCTCTCTCTCTTTCTTCCTCTCTCATGTTGACCCTTTTCAACTGTATTCTGCCAAATTGTATTTGACATATATATATATATATATATATATATATATATATATATATATATATATGTATGTATTTCTTCTTCTTCTTTTGAATTGATACAGATTGATTTACTCCCTCTGTCCCATTTTATATGACTCACTTTCTTTTTTAGTCAGTCCCAAAAAAATGACACATTTCTATATTTAGTAACAATTTAACTTTAAAATGCTCATTTTACCCTTAATAGAATGATTTATAGCCACACAAACATATCTCACTTATTTTGGACCACAAGTTTCAAAATTCTTTCCTTCTTTCTTAGAGTCAAGTCTACCAAATTGTATTTGGCATATATGTATAAGTGTATCTCTTCTCAATTGTATTATGTCTAATTGTATTTGACAGATATGTATATGTGTATCTCTTCTTCTTGAATTGATACAACCCGATAAATTTGTGTATCTCTTCTTCTTGGATTGATACAACCCGATACACTTGATAATCGTTGATATAACTATATTTATTGATACAATTATATTCTTCTAAACACTTGATATAATTGTATTCGTTGATATACTTAATAAAGAGTGAATACACAAAGGAACATATACAACTGATGTTGCATGTATCTCTGACTTACAAATACAAATACATCATTAGTATTTGCACAAGTATGTCATAAACAAATACAACTGAAATATGATACAGGGTAAATACACAAGAATCAGTTACACTTGATATACTTGTATTTGTTGATACAACTTGAAACAAATGTATTTGTATATTTATGTGACTTACAAATACAAATGCATTATTTGTATCTGCATGAGTATGAGTATGTCATATACAAATATAACTGAAGCATTTGTTTTGTATTAAGATAGTATTGTAGTGAGTATATACAATTGCTCAATATATATTTGATTTTAATTATAATATACAAATGCAGCTGGAGATTGTATGATTCTCTGGTGTATATATATAATTGCTCAATATGAATACAAATACAAATGTGTAATATGTATTTGCATGTTACTGGGACTTATAAATACAAATGCATGATACATATTCGTCTCTCTCTCCTCTCTCTTTCAAATCTCGCTTGCCTCTAACCCCTCTCCAATCTCAATCGCTTTTCTCCTCCTTATATATACAATTGCTCAATATGTATTTGTATTTACAAATCAAATGTGTGATACAAATACAAATCAATTCGCTAATACAAATTAATTCATCTCTCGCCTTTCTCTTCTCTCTCAGTCCCCTCTCGCTCGCCTCTCTCCTCCTTCTCCCAATCTCGCTCGCCTTTTCCCTCCTTCTAAATTGTATCTAAGAAGTGTAATTAGCAAACTATAACTATAGATCTCTAATTAAGTCCAAACTATATTTCTTTTAAATAAGTTCCTCATTTTTTGTTTAGACTTAGGATTAGCTCCTTCTTTATTTATGATTTTTTTCATGATTATTAAGATGGAGTAAAATATTTACTCGCTTATACTTATTTGTGTAATTCTTTCCTTGAAAATTTACACTACAACAATTATTGAGTATAGTAAGAGTATGTACTGGGTTCTTGACAGGCCCTTTGCTCAGGTAAAAGAGTAAGTCTCCTCCATATAGTCTTAAGAAATTACATGAAAATTCTCGAAGATTTCAGTTCTTATGCCTGCGTTTATGCGCTTGTATAAGGATGCTGACTAGCTAGATCATAGATCATGGCGGATTACCTCCCGGTCTCGGATCCTGTAGATGGTATCAGAGCCTAGACACTGTTCATGGTATATATGAGATAGATGTGAAAATACTTGATATAGATATGGAACTTATTTGTTTATGGATCTCGGAGAACAAAGTAGTACTAAAAGTACTAGACTTGAAGAGGTTGATATACCTCAAAACCTTGATTTGTTAAATAAATGGACGATTCCTAAAGTTCCGATTAAAACCATTTATGATTATGGTTGGATTGATAAACTTTCTACAAAACAGTTGATTAAAACAACTGAGCAATCTTTAGCATTGAATTCTTCTGAACAGACTATTCGTTTATTAAATAAACATGATATTAATCTTTATAAGAATCAGTATAACTATTTGCATATTGGCATGGTTCAAATTGCTTTTAAACCACTTACCCTTAAAGGGTTACCAGAGACCTTTTTAGCAGCTCTCAGAGATGCTAGAAATTTAAATTTTAGACAGTCTCTTATGGGTTCAATTGAATCTACTGTGGCCTATGGTCCAGTTTATTTCAATACGCAACCAAATTTGCAATTATCGTTATCTGATGTTAATATTCTGGATGCTTTGACATTAAATGTTAAAACCAATGGTTATAACTATATGCCAGGTTCAGAACTTATTAGTCTTTCTTATAGAATTTATTTCAAATTATTATCTACTCTGAATCCGAAGTGTAAGCTATACGATACTTCTGATCAAACTATTTTGGTTGAAACTAATTTCGCCAAATCCAAGGTCACCACTAGGAGACCTATAAAATGGGAAGAAATTAATTTTCCAGTAACATGGACTCTTGATTCAGTTATATCTCCAAATCAATTAACTGATACAGTTACAAATTCTGAGTATTCTCATGTTTCTCAAGATCCCGATGGTAGGGTCTGTATTCAATTTACAGAAGGTAGCTATGCTCCTCACAGGCAGTCTTTGTCTACGCATAGACTCATGCCTCCGGTAAGTACTGTTTATAACAGAAGATCTCTCGGTCATAGATCTATGCCTAATATTCAGCATATTTCACCAATCGACCCTATTTATGGTCCAGCAAGAAATAGGGCTGCTTCTCTTCATACGATAGAATCTGATAATAACGCTGTTATTGAAAAGGTTAAGATTAGCCCAGGTTCTAATATTGTGCAGGCTGATAATATTCATGATGATAGTTCTGATAAGGACTTTCCTACTCCCTCTGAAATGGAGTTTGATATTAATAAGTGTTAATGATTCCACACCAAATTGATTTTAGCCCAGGTTCCCTGGCAAGAAAACAAATTCAAAAAGAATTTTTTGATAAAAGGTGGAGCAAGTTTAAAACTTGGTTTTTTAATTCTTACAGTAGAGAAGATATGAATAATATCTCTCAAGAGTTTTACGAAATGTGTGCTTTGCATAATGAAATTATGCATTTTGTTCCATGGTTTATAACCACTTATTTACCTTTGTATGTCAAAGTTATTGAAAGGACTTATCGGGAAGTAGACGGTAATTTAAGAACCGCTATTTATCCTCCCCAATCTGCTTTTATTTTACCCAATAATACGGGTATAACTTTCCACGCGTTTCAAAAATTCGTTGAGGAAGAAATTGCTTCTATAAGTATTTCAGAAATTAATAAACTAATTTCTCAAAATAATTATCTGGGTTTGTATGTCAAAGTTTTGGGAGAACATATTAGCTCTCTAGACAAAAAACTTGATGAAATGACTGTTTTGATAAAAGATATAAAAGCTGATATAGCTAAAACCAATATTGCTTCAACTAGCAATATAGAAATTGCTTCAACTAGTAAAGCAGAATTGGTTCCTACTTTTATTCAAAGACCCCCTGAAATTAATGATTTTAAGTTTAAATCTATTAATGAGTTAGAAGAACTTCTTGATAAAAAGTTCTCGGATTTAAAAATTAAGCCAATGGATTTATCACAAGAGTTTTCTGAAAAAATGGAGCAAACAAATGATTTTAAAAATCAGGTTTCTTCCGAGTTTAATAAACTCAAAGGTTATCCTAGAAAAAATTCTGGGTATTCAAAACCAGCAATGACTACGTTCTATTACCCTCGTCCAACTCCTCAAGATGTTTTGATAGAGGAACGAGATTGGAACCAGACTAATACGTCTTACAGTGGTTCTGAAATTTATGAATGGAACCTCGACGGTTTAACTGATAGACAGTTAACCATTCTGGCTCATAGGATGCTTATGTATTCAACCATTTGCAAAAGCACCAAAAATAATGATAGAACAATCTGCAAAATGATTGTTGCAGGTTTTACAGGGCAA
Organism: Jaltomata sinuosa; assembly: GCA_003996215.1. Lineage (NCBI taxonomy): Eukaryota > Viridiplantae > Streptophyta > Magnoliopsida > Solanales > Solanaceae > Jaltomata > Jaltomata sinuosa. The sequence continues at coordinate 28,878 of QJPP01004939.1, forward strand.
CTAAGAGGATGGTGGGATAACTACTTAAGTATAGAAGAAAAAGCCACCATTGTTAATGCTATTTCAGTTGAAGAAGGAGTTGATAACTTAGGCTTCAAACTAGAAAAAAATAGAGAAGACGTTGTTTATACTCTGGTGGTCACTATTTTAGAACATTTTAATGGTAGATTTACCTCTTCGTATGAAACAATTCGTACTTTACTCAATGGTCTAAAATGTCCTACATTGACCAAATGGAGATGGTACAAAGATACGTTTCTAAGTCGGGTTATGGAATTACCCGAAAATAAATTTAACTTCTGGAAAGCTAAGTTTATAGACGGCCTTCCTTCTTTATTTGCCGAAAGGGTTCGTAAGGTCCTAAGAGGAGACCGTATTGAAATTCCGTATGAGGAATACACTTATGGTAAACTAATTGGAGTTTGCACTCAAGAAGGATTAAATCTTTGCAATGAGCTTCGTATGTCACAACAGCTTAAAATGAATAAGCAAAAGGAAAGATCTCAGCTTGGAGATTTTTGTACTCAATTCGGTTTACCTGAACCAATGGCCTATGGCAGTAAAAAAGAGTACTACCGCTCTTCTAGGACTGAAGGTTCCGACAGGAGGAGGAGACGAAGATCTAGGCGAATGTCTAGAGAAGAGAGAGACGCTAAAAGAAGCTCTCGAAAATCTAAGAGATTTACTAAAGATCGGTCAGGACGAGATCTTTCTAAAATCAAGTGCTACAAATGCGGTAAGCGAGGGCATATTGCCCCAAATTGCAAATTGAATAAGCTTAAAGCTTTAGAACTTGATCCAGAAATGCATGAAAAGGTTTATAGTTTATTATACACCTCTGGATCAGAGGAAGATTATGAATCATATTCTGAGGATGAATCAAATATTGATCTTATTGATTTTTCTGATCATGATGAGCAGGTTAATTGCACCACTTGCCAAGGTAATACCTGTACTTGTGAAACTGAAGGAGATGATATTTATAAACTTCAGTCACAATTTCAAGATTTTGCTATCAATATGTTTTCATCTGATAATATCATTGAATTGCTAAAAGAAGTTACTGATAACAAACTTCGTGAAAAAATTATTAATCTTGCCACTAGTTCTTCAAAACCAGTTGTGGAAAAGGTTAAAAATAATTTTGAATATCAAGCCCCTTATTCTTTAAAAGAAGTTGAAAATCGTTTAATGATAAAAAATTCTTTTGTTGAAAAGGATGCTTCTTTTAATGAGTTAAAAGAGGAGGTTGAAAATCTAAAAAAGGAGATTATATTTCTTAAACGCAATCAGGCTATTCATGATAAAAGGATTTCTCAGATTGAGGAAAATCCTGCGCAGATAAGTGCTTCCAAAGGAAAAGAGGTTTGCTATGATGAACCTAATGATTCTAATATGTTTTTGGGAATGATGCAGGTGGTTACTGCGCACAAATGGTATGTTAAATGCACCATTTTAATTGATAATAGCTTCTCTATTACTAGTGATGCTTTAATCGACAGTGGTGCAGATGTAAGCTGCATCCAAGAGGGTCTTGTTCCCTCGAAATATTTTCAAAAAACTGCACATATGGTAAAATCTGCATCCGGACATGCTTTAGATATAAAGTATAAATTATCAAATGCAAAGATTTGCCAGAATAAGGTTTGCATTCCACATTTCTTCTTTCTGGTAAAAAATCAGTTGCATCCTCCAATTATACTTGGAACGCCTTTTATAAATGCAATTTATCCTTTTACACATATTGATTCAAAAGGATTTGCAGCATCTTATAAAGACAATGTCATAAATTATACTTTTATCACGGAACCAATAACTCGTGATATTAATGCTTTGATTAAAATGAAGCAACAACATGTCGATTCTTTACAATATGAACTTTTTAGCATGAACATTTTTGAGTCTCTCAAAACTCCTAAAATACGGGAAAAAATAAAAATAATTTCTAAACAGATCGCCATTGATATTTGTGCTGATCACCCTAGTGCCTTTTGGAATCGCAAGAAGCATATTGTAACTCTTCCATATGAGGATGATTTTTCAGAGGATAATATCCCGACTAAGTCTCGTCCCTGCCAAATGAATTCAGAGTTAGTAGAATTCTGCAAACGAGAAATTGATACACTATTGCAGAAGGGTTTAATAAAGCCTTCAAAATCTCCTTGGTCTTGCACAGCATTTTATGTTAATAATGCGGCAGAAAAGGAACGAGGAGTTCCCAGGTTGGTAATAAATTACAAACCTTTAAACAAATGTTTGAAATGGGTAAGGTATCCTATTCCCAACAAACGTGATTTGTTATCCAGATTATATGATGCCAATATATTTTCAAAATTTGATTTAAAATCAGGTTATTGGCAGATTCAGATTTTCAAAGAACATTCTTACAGAACTGCGTTTAATGTTCCTTTTGGGCAATATGAATGGAATGTTATGTCATTCGGTTTAAAAAATGCCCCATCTGAATTTCAAAAAATCATAAATGACATCTTTAATCCATATATGGATTTTATCATTGTTTATATTGATGATATTCTTGTATTCTCTAAAACCCTTGAAATACATATTAAACACCTTGACATTTTCAAGAAAATTGTGATACAAAATGGTTTAGTTATTTCAAAACCAAAAATGAGTTTGTTTCAAACTGAAGTTCGTTTTCTTGGACATCTTATTAGTCAAGGAAAAGTCACTCCTATTCAGAGGGCTATAGACTTTGCATCAAAGTTCCCAGATGTTATTACTGATAAAACTCAATTGCAGAGATTCTTGGGCAGTTTGAATTATATCTCTCCTTTTTACAAGAATCTTTCGCGAGATTTAGCACCGTTATACGACAGGCTCAAAAAGGATTATAAATCCCCGTGGACTAATAGTCACACTGCTTTGGTAAAGAACATCAAATTACGAGTTCAATCTTTACCTTGTCTAACCCTTGCTAACCCTGCTTGGCAAAAAATTGTTGAAACAGATGCTTCAAATATTGGTTATGGAGGGATTCTTAAACAGATTAATCCCAATGATAAAAATGAATATCTTATTAGATTTCATTCAGGAAAATGGACTGAGGCCCAGAAAAAATATGCTACTGTGGCCCATGAAATGCTTACCATTGTTAAATGTGTCCTTAAATTTCAGGATGATTTATATAATCAGAGGTTTTTGATAAAAACCGATGCTCAGTCAGTCAAATTCATGTTTGACAAAGACTTTAAACATGACGCATCTAAACTTATATTTGCTAGGTGGCAGGCTCAATTAGCCCCATTCGACTTTGATATTCAATATAAAAAGGGAATTGATAACTCTCTCCCAGATTTCTTATCCAGGGAATACATTCAATAATGTTTTATTTAGCTTTCTTATCTGAAGAAACTCTTATGGTTCTATTAAGGGTAATTATATTACCAAAAGATCTGAAACAACTTATTATTGAAAAAGTTATTTATGATCTGATGAGAGAAGATGATTTCTCTATTCATGACTACTCGGAAGTCATGAGAGATGACTTAACAGATTACTTTTCAGAATGACTAATTTATTTTCCTACAGGATGGACCCGCCATGGCGGCAAGTACGAGGAAGAGGAAGGGGAAGATCAGCCCCAGGAAGATCCTCTGGACAATCTAGCTCTCAGGGATCGACATATCGATCTAATTATCCTATTATACAAGGATCATCATACAGATCGAACTACCCAGTTATACAAATGGGTAATAAGAGTCTTATTAATAAGAAGATTACAGATGAAGGTGCATCATCTAGCTCATCTGTTGCTCCTGAGCAAGTTATAAATTTGGAATCTATTCCAAAAGATAGTCCGTTATACGAACATGCGCAGGCATATTTGCATGCACAAAGGCAGAAAGATACTTTTGCCTCTATTATGAAAGAAGATAATGATCATATCATATCTTATGAACAAGTCAGAAAAAGGGAAATTATATTCTTCCTGGAAAATACTGACATACAGAGAAAGTCAGAACCATGGAAAATATTCCAGAGGTATTTAGTGAAGGGATTATATTTCCCAGGCGAGTCTTATAAAACTCGATCATATTATGAAACTATTCTGACAAGTATGGGTAGTGCGGAAATCCAGCACTTCTGTCCGACGGGTTATACCCCAGAAGAGAATGTTTATAACTTCTCTAAAATAATCATCAAACAGATTATATCTGTTGAAGAATGGGGGCTGTCCACAATGAAAGAAAGACAGCTTGTTGTTAAAGGTATACCTATGAACTTCACATATTGGGATTATATCCAAGCATTTAGTAAAACTTTGTTTTATAATAATGACAAAAACAAACATACTTGGTTTGTAAAAATTTGTTCGAAGGTTTTTACTGAACCTATTCCAAATTGGTTTATTAATTGGTGGTCATACCACGGCTCTACTATTCAAATTTTACCAGAAAAATTCTTACAGTTATACAAAGAATGGAAAAAGGTATCTCCTTTTCTTCAAGATTTATACCACCAGGATCATATATGCTGGTTAGAGAAGATTGATCAAATGTACTTCTTTATAGAATTCTCTATTCCTTGGATTCATAAATGGATGCCAGAAATAGGATTCACAGAGGAGGATGTTCCTTGTTTATACCGTGTCTATTATAATAACTTCTGGGAGAAGTTATTGAAAAAGGATCCCAGAACCAAGCAAATAAATGGACAAGAACTGGTTGATATTATTGTCAACACTATCAATTTATACAAAGAACTTCCCCAACGGGATATTGGTGTTGATAACCCTAGTATCCGGCATATTGCCAGAAGAATCTCCACCCAAGACGGAGATAAAGAAGCAATGGTCAATGAATATCTTGAGAAGATGAAAAAGAGCTTGCTTCAAGGCATCGATCAAATTGATAAATCAGACACTTCTATGAGAAGTGAGACCTCGGGTGAAGAATCCCAACGGCATGAAGATATTATATTATCTACAGAAGAGATACATGAAGCAGAAGATTTGCTTCAGTCATTGAAGGCCATGGATAATAAAAGACGTGGCAAAGAAAAAATGAATAATATTGACTAGAAGACAGAGGCAAGTGGCTGTCATTATCAACAGTGTATGGACTGTTTAAAACAGAAAAATTTACTGTTTAGGGACCCACATGGGACCCCCCAATAATGTACATAGATTCGTTATTTTTCTATATAAGTCCTCACCTTGTTCAGTAGGAGGACACACAGAAAATTTTCAATTCTCTCTTCTTTTCTTTCTACTTTTGTAAAGAAAAAATAGAAAGCTTTAGCCACTGTTCCGACGATCAATAAAATTTTGGATCAGTTTTTGCTAAACAACTTTGGGATCTTGGCCATCCTTCAAGGTAGTTACTTTTCTTTAAAGTTTTAATTACAGTACTCTTCTCCTAGCCAGGACTATGTCCGGCTAAACATCTTCCATGTCTATGTCTTGTATCTAATCGTCTCTCCTATATGCACCATGAACAGATCTAAGCTTTACTAAAATAGAACGGAATTTTTATGAAGTTTCTTGACTGGGTTCTGAGATGGTGGCACAGTCGGATCTAGAATATCTCTTATTATCTCTGTCTGGCAAGCCTGTAGCAAGCCATGACCGCTTTAGCCCGAGATATGTGTTGAAAAGGGCGCCTCTTGGTCCGGTTAGAACCGCTATTGGGTTAGAACCGTTAGACAAGAGTATAGTAAGAGTATGTACTGGGTTCTTGACAGGCCCTTTGCTCAGGTAAAAGAGTAAGTCTCCTCCATATAGTCTTAAGAAATTACATGAAAATTCTCGAAGATTTCAGTTCTTATGCCTGCGTTTATGCGCTTGTATAAGGATGCTGACTAGCTAGATCATAGATCATGGCAGATTACCGCCCGGTCTCGGATCCTGTAGATAATCTTCGAGAATTTTCATGTAATTTCTTAAGACTATATGGAGGAGACTTACTCTTTTACCTGAGCAAAGGGCCTGTCAAGAACCCAGTACATACTCTTACTATACTCTTGTCTAACGGTTCTAACCCAATAGCGGTTCTAACCGGACCAAGAGGCGCCCTTTTCAACACATATCTCGGGCTAAAGCGGTCATGGCTTGCTACAGGCTTGCCAGACAGAGATAATAAGAGATATTCTAGATCCGACTGTGCCACCATCTCAGAACCCAGTCAAGAAACTTCATAAAAATTCCGTTCTATTTTAGTAAAGCTTAGATCTGTTCATGGTGCATATAGGAGAGACGATTAGATACAAGACATAGACATGGAAGATGTTTAGCCGGACATAGTCCTGGCTAGGAGAAGAGTACTGTAATTAAAACTTTAAAGAAAAGTAACTACCTTGAAGGATGGCCAAGATCCCAAAGTTGTTTAGCAAAAACTGATCCAAAATTTTATTGATCGTCGGAACAGTGGCTAAAGCTTTCTATTTTTTCTTTACAAAAGTAGAAAGAAAAGTAGAGAGAATTGAAAATTTTCTGTGTGTCCTCCTACTGAACAAGGTGAGGACTTATATAGAAAAATAACGAATCTATGTACATTATTGGGGGGTCCCATGTGGGTCCCTAAACAGTAAATTTTTCTGTTTTAAACAGTCCATACACTGTTGATAATGACAGCCACTTGCCTCTGTCTTCTAGTCAATATTATTCATTTTTTCTTTGCCACGTCTTTTATTATCCATGGCCTTCAATGACTGAAGCAAATCTTCTGCTTCATGTATCTCTTCTGTAGATAATATAATATCTTCATGCCGTTGGGATTCTTCACCCGAGGTCTCACTTCTCATAGAAGTGTCTGATTTATCAATTTGATCGATGCCTTGAAGCAAGCTCTTTTTCATCTTCTCAAGATATTCATTGACCATTGCTTCTTTATCTCCGTCTTGGGTGGAGATTCTTCTGGCAATATGCCGGATACTAGGGTTATCAACACCAATATCCCGTTGGGGAAGTTCTTTGTATAAATTGATAGTGTTGACAATAATATCAACCAGTTCTTGTCCATTTATTTGCTTGGTTCTGGGATCCTTTTTCAATAACTTCTCCCAGAAGTTATTATAATAGACACGGTATAAACAAGGAACATCCTCCTCTGTGAATCCTATTTCTGGCATCCATTTATGAATCCAAGGAATAGAGAATTCTATAAAGAAGTACATTTGATCAATCTTCTCTAACCAGCATATATGATCCTGGTGGTATAAATCTTGAAGAAAAGGAGATACCTTTTTCCATTCTTTGTATAACTGTAAGAATTTTTCTGGTAAAATTTGAATAGTAGAGCCGTGGTATGACCACCAATTAATAAACCAATTTGGAATAGGTTCAGTAAAAACCTTCGAACAAATTTTTACAAACCAAGTATGTTTGTTTTTGTCATTATTATAAAACAAAGTTTTACTAAATGCTTGGATATAATCCCAATATGTGAAGTTCATAGGTATACCTTTAACAACAAGCTGTCTTTCTTTCATTGTGGACAGCCCCCATTCTTCAACAGATATAATCTGTTTGATGATTATTTTAGAGAAGTTATAAACATTCTCTTCTGGGGTATAACCCGTCGGACAGAAGTGCTGGATTTCCGCACTACCCATACTTGTCAGAATAGTTTCATAATATGATCGAGTTTTATAAGACTCGCCTGGGAAATATAATCCCTTCACTAAATACCTCTGGAATATTTTCCATGGTTCTGACTTTCTCTGTATGTCAGTATTTTCCAGGAAGAATATAATTTCCCTTTTTCTGACTTGTTCATAAGATATGATATGATCATTATCTTCTTTCATAATAGAGGCAAAAGTATCTTTCTGCCTTTGTGCATGCAAATATGCCTGCGCATGTTCGTATAACGGACTATCTTTTGGAATAGATTCCAAATTTATAACTTGCTCAGGAGCAACAGATGAGCTAGATGATGCACCTTCATCTGTAATCTTCTTATTAATAAGACTCTTATTACCCATTTGTATAACTGGGTAGTTCGATCTGTATGATGATCCTTGTATAATAGGATAATTAGATCGATATGTCGATCCCTGAGAGCTAGATTGTCCAGAGGATCTTCCTGGGGCTGATCTTCCCCTTCCTCTTCCTCGTACTTGCCGCCATGGCGGGTCCATCCTGTAGGAAAATAAATTAGTCATTCTGAAAAGTAATCTGTTAAGTCATCTCTCATGACTTCCGAGTAGTCATGAATAGAGAAATCATCTTCTCTCATCAGATCATAAATAACTTTTTCAATAATAAGTTGTTTCAGATCTTTTGGTAATATAATTACCCTTAATAGAACCATAAGAGTTTCTTCAGATAAGAAAGCTAAATAAAACATTATTGAATGTATTCCCTGGATAAGAAATCTGGGAGAGAGTTATCAATTCCCTTTTTATATTGAATATCAAAGTCGAATGGGGCTAATTGAGCCTGCCACCTAGCAAATATAAGTTTAGATGCGTCATGTTTAAAGTCTTTGTCAAACATGAATTTGACTGACTGAGCATCGGTTTTTATCAAAAACCTCTGATTATATAAATCATCCTGAAATTTAAGGACACATTTAACAATGGTAAGCATTTCATGGGCCACAGTAGCATATTTTTTCTGGGCCTCAGTCCATTTTCCTGAATGAAATCTAATAAGATATTCATTTTTATCATTGGGATTAATCTGTTTAAGAATCCCTCCATAACCAATATTTGAAGCATCTGTTTCAACAATTTTTTGCCAAGCAGGGTTAGCAAGGGTTAGACAAGGTAAAGATTGAACTCGTAATTTGATGTTCTTTACCAAAGCAGTGTGACTATTAGTCCACGGGGATTTATAATCCTTTTTGAGCCTATCGTATAACGGTGCTAAATCTCGCGAAAGATTCTTGTAAAAAGGAGAGATATAATTCAAACTGCCCAAGAATCTCTGCAATTGAGTTTTATCAGTAATAACATCTGGGAACTTTGATGCAAAGTCTATAGCCCTCTGAATAGGAGTGACTTTTCCTTGACTAATAAGATGTCCAAGAAAACGAACTTCAGTTTGAAACAAACTCATTTTTGGTTTTGAAATAACTAAACCATTTTGTATCACAATTTTCTTGAAAATGTCAAGGTGTTTAATATGTATTTCAAGGGTTTTAGAGAATACAAGAATATCATCAATATAAACAATGATAAAATCCATATATGGATTAAAGATGTCATTCATGATTTTTTGAAATTCAGATGGAGCATTTTTTAAACCGAATGGCATAACATTCCATTCATATTGCCCAAAAGGAACATTAAACGCAGTTCTGTAAGAATGTTCTTTGAAAATCTGAATCTGCCAATAACCTGATTTTAAATCAAATTTTGAAAATATATTGGCATCATATAATCTGGATAACAAATCACGTTTGTTGGGAATAGGATACCTTACCCATTTCAAACATTTGTTTAAAGGTTTGTAATTTATTACCAACCTGGGAACTCCTCGTTCCTTTTCTGCCGCATTATTAACATAAAATGCTGTGCAAGACCAAGGAGATTTTGAAGGCTTTATTAAACCCTTCTGCAATAGTGTATCAATTTCTCGTTTGCAGAATTCTACTAACTCTGAATTCATTTGGCAGGGACGAGACTTAGTCGGGATATTATCCTCTGAAAAATCATCCTCATATGGAAGAGTTACAATATGCTTCTTGCGATTCCAAAAGGCACTAGGGTGATCAGCACAAATATCAATGGCGATCTGTTCAGAAATTATTTTTATTTTTTCCCGTATTTTAGGAGTTTTGAGAGACTCAAAAATGTTCATGCTAAAAAGTTCATATTGTAAAGAATCGACATGTTGTTGCTTCATTTTAATCAAAGCATTAATATCACGAGTTATTGGTTCCGTGATAAAAGTATAATTTATGACATTGTCTTTATAAGATGCTGCAAATCCTTTTGAATCAATATGTGTAAAAGGATAAATTGCATTTATAAAAGGCGTTCCAAGTATAATTGGAGGATGCAACTGATTTTTTACCAGAAAGAAGAAATGTGGAATGCAAACCTTATTCTGGCAAATCTTTGCATTTGATAATTTATACTTTATATCTAAAGCATGTCCGGATGCAGATTTTACCATATGTGCAGTTTTTTGAAAATATTTCGAGGGAACAAGACCCTCTTGGATGCAGCTTACATCTGCACCACTGTCGATTAAAGCATCACTAGTAATAGAGAAGCTATTATCAATTAAAATGGTGCATTTAACATACCATTTGTGCGCAGTAACCACCTGCATCATTCCCAAAAACATATTAGAATCATTAGGTTCATCATAGCAAACCTCTTTTCCTTTGGAAGCACTTATCTGCGCAGGATTTTCCTCAATCTGAGAAATCCTTTTATCATGAATGGCCTGATTGCGTTTAAGAAATATAATCTCCTTTTTTAGATTTTCAACCTCCTCTTTTAACTCATTAAAAGAAGCATCCTTTTCAACAAAAGAATTTTTTATCATTAAACGATTTTCAACTTCTTTTAAAGAATAAGGGGCTTGATATTCAAAATTATTTTTAACCTTTTCCACAACTGGTTTTGAAGAACTAGTGGCAAGATTAATAATTTTTTCACGAAGTTTGTTATCAGTAACTTCTTTTAGCAATTCAATGATATTATCAGATGAAAACATATTGATAGCAAAATCTTGAAATTGTGACTGAAGTTTATAAATATCATCTCCTTCAGTTTCACAAGTACAGGTATTACCTTGGCAAGTGGTGCAATTAACCTGCTCATCATGATCAGAAAAATCAATAAGATCAATATTTGATTCATCCTCAGAATATGATTCATAATCTTCCTCTGATCCAGAGGTGTATAATAAACTATAAACCTTTTCATGCATTTCTGGATCAAGTTCTAAAGCTTTAAGCTTATTCAATTTGCAATTTGGGGCAATATGCCCTCGCTTACCGCATTTGTAGCACTTGATTTTAGAAAGATCTCGTCCTGACCGATCTTTAGTAAATCTCTTAGATTTTCGAGAGCTTCTTTTAGCGTCTCTCTCTTCTCTAGACATTCGCCTAGATCTTCGTCTCCTCCTCCTGTCGGAACCTTCAGTCCTAGAAGAGCGGTAGTACTCTTTTTTACTGCCATAGGCCGTTGGTTCAGGTAAACCGAATTGAGTACAAAAATCTCCAAGCTGAGATCTTTCCTTTTGCTTATTCATTTTAAGCTGTTGTGACATACGAAGCTCATTGCAAAGATTTAATCCTTCTTGAGTGCAAACTCCAATTAGTTTACCATAAGTGTATTCCTCATACGGAATTTCAATACGGTCTCCTCTTAGGACCTTACGAACCCTTTCGGCAAATAAAGAAGGAAGGCCGTCTATAAACTTAGCTTTCCAGAAGTTAAATTTATTTTCGGGTAATTCCATAACCCGACTTAGAAACGTATCTTTGTACCATCTCCATTTGGTCAATGTAGGACATTTTAGACCATTGAGTAAAGTACGAATTGTTTCATACGAAGAGGTAAATCTACCATTAAAATGTTCTAAAATAGTGACCACCAGAGTATAAACAACGTCTTCTCTATTTTTTTCTAGTTTGAAGCCTAAGTTATCAACTCCTTCTTCAACTGAAATAGCATTAACAATGGTGGCTTTTTCTTCTATACTTAAGTAGTTATCCCACCATCCTCTTAGTTGCCCTGTAAAACCTGCAACAATCATTTTGCAGATTGTTCTATCATTATTTTTGGTGCTTTTGCAAATGGTTGAATACATAAGCATCCTATGAGCCAGAATGGTTAACTGTCTATCAGTTAAACCGTCGAGGTTCCATTCATAAATTTCAGAACCACTGTAAGACGTATTAGTCTGGTTCCAATCTCGTTCCTCTATCAAAACATCTTGAGGAGTTGGACGAGGGTAATAGAACGTAGTCATTGCTGGTTTTGAATACCCAGAATTTTTTCTAGGATAACCTTTGAGTTTATTAAACTCGGAAGAAACCTGATTTTTAAAATCATTTGTTTGCTCCATTTTTTCAGAAAACTCTTGTGATAAATCCATTGGCTTAATTTTTAAATCCGAGAACTTTTTATCAAGAAGTTCTTCTAACTCATTAATAGATTTAAACTTAAAATCATTAATTTCAGGGGGTCTTTGAATAAAAGTAGGAACCAATTCTGCTTTACTAGTTGAAGCAATTTCTATATTGCTAGTTGAAGCAATATTGGTTTTAGCTATATCAGCTTTTATATCTTTTATCAAAACAGTCATTTCATCAAGTTTTTTGTCTAGAGAGCTAATATGTTCTCCCAAAACTTTGACATACAAACCCAGATAATTATTTTGAGAAATTAGTTTATTAATTTCTGAAATACTTATAGAAGCAATTTCTTCCTCAACGAATTTTTGAAACGCGTGGAAAGTTATACCCGTATTATTGGGTAAAATAAAAGCAGATTGGGGAGGATAAATAGCGGTTCTTAAATTACCGTCTACTTCCCGATAAGTCCTTTCAATAACTTTGACATACAAAGGTAAATAAGTGGTTATAAACCATGGAACAAAATGCATAATTTCATTATGCAAAGCACACATTTCGTAAAACTCTTGAGAGATATTATTCATATCTTCTCTACTGTAAGAATTAAAAAACCAAGTTTTAAACTTGCTCCACCTTTTATCAAAAAATTCTTTTTGAATTTGTTTTCTTGCCAGGGAACCTGGGCTAAAATCAATTTGGTGTGGAATCATTAACACTTATTAATATCAAACTCCATTTCAGAGGGAGTAGGAAAGTCCTTATCAGAACTATCATCATGAATATTATCAGCCTGCACAATATTAGAACCTGGGCTAATCTTAACCTTTTCAATAACAGCGTTATTATCAGATTCTATCGTATGAAGAGAAGCAGCCCTATTTCTTGCTGGACCATAAATAGGGTCGATTGGTGAAATATGCTGAATATTAGGCATAGATCTATGACCGAGAGATCTTCTGTTATAAACAGTACTTACCGGAGGCATGAGTCTATGCGTAGACAAAGACTGCCTGTGAGGAGCATAGCTACCTTCTGTAAATTGAATACAGACCCTACCATCGGGATCTTGAGAAACATGAGAATACTCAGAATTTGTAACTGTATCAGTTAATTGATTTGGAGATATAACTGAATCAAGAGTCCATGTTACTGGAAAATTAATTTCTTCCCATTTTATAGGTCTCCTAGTGGTGACCTTGGATTTGGCGAAATTAGTTTCAACCAAAATAGTTTGATCAGAAGTATCGTATAGCTTACACTTCGGATTCAGAGTAGATAATAATTTGAAATAAATTCTATAAGAAAGACTAATAAGTTCTGAACCTGGCATATAGTTATAACCATTGGTTTTAACATTTAATGTCAAAGCATCCAGAATATTAACATCAGATAACGATAATTGCAAATTTGGTTGCGTATTGAAATAAACTGGACCATAGGCCACAGTAGATTCAATTGAACCCATAAGAGACTGTCTAAAATTTAAATTTCTAGCATCTCTGAGAGCTGCTAAAAAGGTCTCTGGTAACCCTTTAAGGGTAAGTGGTTTAAAAGCAATTTGAACCATGCCAATATGCAAATAGTTATACTGATTCTTATAAAGATTAATATCATGTTTATTTAATAAACGAATAGTCTGTTCAGAAGAATTCAATGCTAAAGATTGCTCAGTTGTTTTAATCAACTGTTTTGTAGAAAGTTTATCAATCCAACCATAATCATAAATGGTTTTAATCGGAACTTTAGGAATCGTCCATTTATTTAACAAATCAAGGTTTTGAGGTATATCAACCTCTTCAAGTCTAGTACTTTTAGTACTACTTTGTTCTCCGAGATCCATAAACAAATAAGTTCCATATCTATATCAAGTATTTTCACATCTATCTCATATATACCATGAACAGTGTCTAGGCTCTGATACCATCTACAGGATCCGAGACCGGGCGGTAATCCGCCATGATCTATGATCTAGCTAGTCAGCATCCTTATACAAGCGCATAAACGCAGGCATAAGAACTGAAATCTTCGAGAATTTTCATGTAATTTCTTAAGACTATATGGAGGAGACTTACTCTTTTACCTGAGCAAAGGGCCTGTCAAGAACCCAGTACATACTCTTATTATCTCTGTCTGGCAAGCCTGTAGCAAGCCATGACCGCTTATTTGTGTAATTCTTTCCTTGAAAATTTACACTACAACAATTATTTATGATGTATATAGTTTTAGGATATACAATTCACATTTTATATATCTTAATGATATATAATAGTAAAAACAGTTAAATCACATTGTTGTATATCATTAAGATATATACACCCATAAAATTTATATATTTCAAAGCTATACAAGATATATCAATGTGGTGTATTTTGTAAAAGTTTTTTAAATAGGTATAGAGTAATATTTTTTAAAATGGGTGTTTTTGCGTAATTTTATATTTAACCCCACGAGTATATCGTGTATACATGTCCCTTTATTTATTTTACTGTAGCTAGTTGATTTATCAACTTGGATATGGTTCAACCAATTGTATACAAGGATCTAACCAAAAAAAGTTGTATATAAAGAATCACAGAAAGTGTTTTCACGGCATTGGTCAACATTGATTCATCCCCAAACCTACGTGAATCATTAAAGTCCTATAAATTAAGATAGGGTTCAAGTTAAGTAAGCAACCAAAAAAAGGATAAAAAAGCTTCACGCTAAGGAGGTGAGGAAATGCCTGAATAAAAGGGCTCTTCTTTCTTTGATGCGAAAAGAAGGTGAGAGTTTTAACCTTTCAAAACTAGAAAAATAGTGTTCTCTTTGAAGAATTTTTCGATGAAAGGATCGTTCGTATTAAGGTTTAAAAACTAAGATTGTTCATTTTTTTTGTTGGTCTCATATAATCTCTCGTTCTCTTTTCGCTCTTGTGAAAAGCTAATTTGTTCTCTCCACGCTACTAAAAGATGTGTTTTTTGTCCGCTACTAAAGAGTAAGTGATTTTTGATCGATTTGATCGATCGTAAATACCAAATACAAAATTAATTAAACTCAGTCATTTTCTTAACTTCAAAACCTAGAAAATAGAAAAACGACATATCCGGTCGTTCATTTTTGTTGGGATTTTTTTTTACAAACCGACTGATATAGTCAATCTATTTAAAATACTAATAAAAAAGTTTAATGGTCAAATCTTCGATCAACTCATTAAAAAAATCAATCAAGTTATCGCTCGACATAATTGATGATTTATTCTTCTTAGAAAAATTCGATTAATTCTATAAGTTATACTTATGAATAAATGCAGTTAAAGAGTATACATTTTTTTTAAAAAAAAAGTCTTAAATCAACAAGCACTAACTCTCTAAGTGGTAGATTGGTATTCTACTTATTGAACTAAGCTCCTCCCCATTTTTTCAAGTTCTTACTTGTTCAAGTGTCATATGTTCCCTTTCTAGCTTGTTTGGATGGTTGTTATTTCTTATTGTATATATTGTATTGTGTTGTGTTGTTAGTTTAAATACAATATTTATTTTGATTGTTACATAAATTTTATTGTACCATATTGTTAAAACCATCATTAACGACAAAAAGTCTCATTTTATGCAATGATTGATTTGGTGTGATTGCGTCGTTATCCCTTTTTTTCTTCTCATTTTGTCTTTACTTCTTATTATTTAATTAACCAATTTTATCATTTATTCTACTTTTTTAGTAGCCCTACCCCGTATTCTACTTTTCTTATAGATTTATCCTTCAAATTGTTGATATACGACATTATGTAACGACGGAAACAATATAATCTATACAATATCATATTAATAATCAAAACAATACAATACGATATAGTACAACATAATATAATATAACCAATATGTAACAATCATCCAAAAAGAGTGTTAATATTTATGATTTAGTGTTAATTAACTAAAGTTAATTTGAGCAATTTAACCATGGTTAAAAATGCTTAATAGATATTTCTTTATTTCCATTCAAAAAGTTTAGCAATCCTACATTTCTAGCTACCAACATATTTCCAATAATATAAAGACCATATAAGCTGGAGAGTGCAATGCCTATTTCTGTACTTGTTCATTGAACAATAGCAAATTGTTTCCACTCTTTCAATTTATATGAAATTTTATGAATTTTGATTAATATTTTGAAATATTTTTTTGATTAGATTAACATGAAAATAATTGTAACTTATAGTACTTTTCATATAATTTTTAAATATTTAATTAATTATGATTTTAAATATTGAGTGAATCTAATTATATTTATATTTAGCTATAAAGGTTAGTTAAATACTTAAATTAACTTTTGAGAAGTGAAAGTGTCATATAAATTGAGATGGACTAATATAAAGAAGTTAAATTTACCAAGTAGACACTCAGCAAAGATTATGAGTTACTTAAAACGTGTGATTTGCTGTGATTATTCTACATTCATATTAATTACCTAATTAGAATTTAAAGGTCCCGAAAATGAAGCGTGGAATCAAGCAATATATGTAGGCGTTTGGTCCTATTTCATTGTGAAAATAGAAAAAAATAGTTTCTATTTTCAAAGTATAAAAAGATATTTAGAAATTAGAGTTGTGTTTGGTCATGTGAATTAGAGTAGTTTTTTAATTTTTGCGAATAATTTGGAGCGAAAGTAGTTTTTTGTTATTTTGAATTTTTTGAAAATTCTTGAAAAAAATAAAAAACATGATTTTTTGAAATTTTATGAACAAACGTGTTTTTCGAAGTTAAATTCCGAAAAGTGAAAAATTTGGATGGGTAAACAGGCCCTATATATCTCACTTATGTTTTAAGTCATGATTATTACTCCTAGTACCTACTTTTCCCCCTCCTAAGTCATAAACAAAAATAAGTATAATGTATGATTATATATCATCAACTGTAATGATTTTCGACGCAAGCACAAGGTTTTCTTGTTTGTTTTGACACCCCAAGTAGTTAAATTTTCTGCCCGTACGTAATGTCATGTATTCATTTGTATATATTTGGTGTAACAATTTTTTTTTAAAACTTTCCACTCGATGTCCAATTTCGTTTTGGAGCTAGATTAACTCAAATTTGTATCGAGTAATAGACTTTGGTGAACTGGTGATTTTGGTGCAATGCTATTAATATTGTATTAGGTAAGAATCCTCAAGAGTTGCAGTGTAGAATAAAGGGATCTTTCGTGGGCAAGGTCGCGCTTCGACTAGGTAACGACATAATCCGAGGAGAGCTCCCTGCTTGATGATGCACCGAGGGAAGTCCCTTCGGAGAACTTGGATGACGTGGAAGAAAAGGACAGGAGACAAGAGTGTGTACCCACTTGGCCTAGGCTACAGGAATATGCTGACACCTATAACATATAGGACACTTGGCGCTGCCTCATTAGTAATAGTACTATTAGAGCTTAAGAGGGAGGGCCTCCTTAATGGGCATATGCCTCACAATGTAATCTATAAATATGGATTTCCTTTTATTTGTAACACGATCGAAAACTTGAAACAACAGTACAATATACTTTTACTTGCTCTCCAAGTTTTAGTCTTCTTATTGCTTTTCTGTTGATGACGAAGTCTCGTGAGACAAACTCGGATTCTCGAGGAGCGTCCTCAAGGGCTCCTTTGAGCAAATTCTTTGATTGTTTAGTTCTTTGCTTTGCGTTGCTTTACTTTTGTTTAAGTTCCTTACTTCACTATTTAAATAATCGATTCGCTGGTAACGAGTCTTAAACGAAACTAGATTCAATGTGCATGCTCTTGACTTCATCTACAAATTCAATTTTACCGTTTTTAGGGTAAACAACTATATATGAATCGGCGTAATTTGCCCACCTTTAGCTGCCTTCTCTAAGTAAACCTATTTTTGGCTAAACTACCTTAAACTGTTTTCGTATCATTATTGTCATCTACAGAGCCAACTCCCACGTTTTTTCTTCTTTTGTGTTGTTTTCAGCTTACTTTTTATTTACTGCAATAATTATGGTTCTGACACAATCTGTCCTAATAATTAAAATATATAATAGCCAATTGACATTATATTGTTTTGCCAAAAAAATTGAAAAAGAAAACGATGGGATATGATGGTTGAAAATTGCTTGAGCTTGGAGACAAGTGTAATATTTTTTTAAACATAAAGAAATGTATGGCTACAACTGCAAACTTTGTAAATAATTGAGTAGTACTTCTACTTGGCGTGTATCATGTGAGCTCCCACACTTGATATTTTATTCTTAATTACGAAATCAATTTTAGTGAAATCCTAATACACGTGGAAGACAATAGGAAGTAATACTCCCGTAATTGGCATAGTGACTTTACCATATTACCTCTATTAATTGATATTAATTGAAATTGACCATTTGGGATTTCAAAAAGTTTTAGTAAATAAATTAAGGGTAAAACAGAAAATTTTGGTTTGTCTTTTTTTGATATGTCAAAAATGACAAGTAAAAATAAAAAAAAAATTGTTATGAACTATTAAAGTAAGAAAGAAGAATATAGTAGAGAGAAGAGAGATCTTCTTATTACTCATCAATTGAGAGATTTAGGGATGAATTACAATGAAGGTAAACCCCTTTATTTATAGGGGAAAACTAACTTGGTCCCAAAGTTAGGGTTCCTAACTTTTCTTCAAAGAAACATAAATATGGACATTCACTATAATAATAATTCTTTATAACACTCCCCCTTGAATGTCTATTTGATAGATAATGTGCCTCGTTAAAACCTTACTAGATAAAACCCAGTGGAAAAAATTCTAGTGAAGGAAAAAGAGTACACATATCTCATAATATGTATTTTGGCTGCCTCATTAAAAACCTTACAAGGAAAACTCAGTGGGACAAAACCTTGTGAGGAAAAAAGAGTACAACGCGTATTAACTCCCTTTGATGAGAACATCAATTCAATAACTTGAATCTTCACACTCCAATCTTGTGCACCATCTTCTCAAAAATTGTAGTTGATTGAGACTTGGTGAATAAATCTTTCATACTCAAATAAATTTGTTGAATGTTGATATCACCATTCTTTTGGAGATGTGTGAAGAAAAGCTTTGGTAAAATATCATTCATTGTATCTCCTTTTATGAATCCTCCTTTCAACAATGTTATGCATGCTTCTCAGCTTGTTTCATGAACAATTGTTATCTCAGCATGATTTGATGAAGTATCTACAATAGACTGCTTTGTAGATAGCCAAGATATGGTAGTACTTCACATATGAACACATATAATTTATTTGAGATCAAACTTTATGTATATCCGATGAATGCCCTGCATTTCATAACCAACAAAATCTTGACAATATTTGTTATGATAAACACATTCATATCAAAACTTGCAATTGATCTTGGAAGTGAAACTATATCATGCTCATAGTTATAGCAAGATATATATATGCAATAATTGTACAAGATATAGTACTTCATGACCAATCCAATTTTGCATGTTTCTCATTTCAACTTCTTTAAGTAGATAATCTATTGCTTTTGGAAATTCTTCAAGAGTTTCAATTCAAGTCATCAACTTCCATAACAATGTGAAAGATTAAGGGTAAACAACATCATTTTTATACCCTACGTCATTAAGGTGATTCTAGTACATCAACCTTGACTGATTTAATCCATACAAGGATTATAAATAAGTTTTTCAAAAACTTATATATGCTTCAAGCATTTTGAATCCTATAAAGATTTTCATCTCAAATCTGTCAAATGACACAACGACATTTTCTAGTGTCTAGATTGCAAGTCAAATAAGCTTTACGCTTACCAAGATGCATCTTTCCATGTCAGTTGATAAATATTTCTACGCTAGCATGCTTTAATAGACGTAGAATTCAGATCCTCATAATCTTTTACAATATTGCGCTATATTGGATCAAAAGATATTATTGATGATATATCATTTGTATCGGTTCACAATGCGACATAACTTATTGAGATCTCATCACTTCATTATTTTCTTAGGTACCTAAACCTCTCATGAGGTTTCATGAAGTGTTATGTCGTAGGCTCTTCAAGAGCATATTGCCTCACATTATGATCATTTGCTCCTTTCCTTTTTTAAAGGATTATTATAATTAGAACCGATTGGTCTATCATACTTCATGCATTTCGTAGACTTTGTCCTTCAGGGACACTCAATAGGAGCTTTTGTAGCTAAATATGAAATTGATTTTAGGTCAGCAAATGCTTCCAGCATTTGACTTGAATTATCCTTTTGAATGAGGATCATACTAATGATAATTCACAACATATTTCATAGATGCTTATTCTCTTCCCCTTATGTTAGAAAAGCTAACATATATCCTCTATCTTCTTTGAGGAATCCATCTTTGTGCATCATGGTATATCTATCAATCATATACCGCACATAAAAAGCTATTAGATGAAAAATCTTTGGTTCCTGACCTTGAACCAATTAAGAGAAAGATTAATCATAATTTATTGGTTTGAATGTATATAAGTGCTATCGTATACAACATTTATATTTCAGACCAACACATGAACTTTGTTCTCATAAGCAATGGTTCAGCAATTTATTGAAGGCATTCAACTCTAAACCAGTATTATCAAGATAAATTGTCTTGATTACACAATCTGAAAATTATGTTCTTAACTCAATTTACATTAAGTAAGCAACTTTACAAATGTCAAATTGCAGGTTGACAATAAACGCACATGTGACCTGTGACCACTTTATAGATGCATCATATCACATGGCAGGTGAACGGGCTCATATTCACCTTTTACACTTTTCAGATTTTAGGAGATCCAATCTCAACATTAGCTGATCTAATCAACTTATCATGAGAACAAACAACATAATCAATTCTTGAAGAATTTTCTATTTCTTCAATATATGTTGAATACTTAATATGCACATCTTCGAGATGGCAAAATCATTCATGTCAATAGATACAATTATTTGCATTAGTAACTCCAAGTTACCATGACATGTGTTATTTCTTTTAGTAAACTTCCGATTTACTATGACATGAATTTTATATCAATAAACTAAAAGTTTATTGTGGCATGTGATCTCATCATGCTCGAAATAACTTTTCACATACGTGTTATCTATCATAGTAATTTTGGAGATATTCAATCTTCCAATCATTCTACCTCTTCCGGAGGTGGGTTGTGATGTAGTCACAACCAAGTGCACGCTTATTTATATGTCTTATAAATATTATCACATTCATCTGAGAGAATGGATCTATATTTATAACAATAAAAATTCTCATTCCCCAGGAATGGAATATAATTGTACCTTAAGCATATCAAATTAAGATAACTTATAACCTTTTTCAAGATATTGCTCCTTCAGGAGCAAATCGAGCAAATCGAGGCTATATGTGATATAGAAAACCCCCTTTTTTTTTCTAACATATCATGCAAAATATACCACGCTTCAAAGCAATTATTGCTTTAGGAGTCTATGAAGCCTCATGAAATTTAATCACTTCTGATAATTATAGGCGTAAATAAATCACAATGAATTGTACTATTAATAACAAACTCGTGGTTCGTGATAACTGTATATACTCAAATGATTTTGTCCAAAAGAGATCCGCCTCCAAGGCATGACTCACCCATTACGAGGTGTTAATTAACTAGGCAACACTGATACAGTAGGGGAACAGGTGCCTTAGCTCATATCAATGCGCACAAGGGCTTCAGTATTGAACAAATAGTTAGCAAGCGCCTTAGCACATATCAGTGCGCACAAGTGCTTCTTCATGTTCTGATAGTCATGTATGATGTCCAATCTACATATAGCCAAAAGATATAGAATATACAGCTTGATAATCAAATATACCTATCCAATTAAATTGTCCAGAAAGGTCAGCCTCCAAGGCATGACTCTGCAAAAATATGTTAATAAGATTTGAGCAATAGAAGATTCACATCACGACAAACGTAGCATCAGTTTTTTTTTTTTCCGAAAGATGTCTTTTATGCTTTCAAATATTTGTTTGACACAGTACAGTCTAGTGTTGATAACGTGTTATGAACTATTAAATAGAGAGAAGAGAGATCTTCTTATTACTTATCAATTGAGAGATTTAAGGATGAATTACAATGAAGGTAAACGCTTTTATTTATAGGGGAAAACTAACTTGGTCCCAAAGTTAGGGTTCCTAACTTTTCTTCAAAGAAACATAAATATGGACATTCACTATTTTAATAATTTTTTATAACAAAAATAGAAATAAGTGATAAATAATTTTGAATAGAGGGAGTAATATGATAGATATCCAAAATAGAGGAGACGGAGGTAATTATATCATTAAAGAGTGTGATGATAAACGAGATCTTCATCCTTAATTAATTTATAAGATATTTTTATTTGGATAATGCTATTTAATTTTTTAAAATTCCTTAATGTATTGATAGACTTCTATGAGTGAAAGGCAGGTTTAAACTAAAAAGACGGGGTTTTGAGATCGGTTCTGACGTCGAACAGGTTTTCGACCCGAAAAGCTATTTTGACACACACACGAAGTCAGAACTTTTGCCAAAGAAATTCAAAAAGGTAAAAAAGAATGTGACCGCTGAGCTAAAGTTCATAATGGTTGAGAGATTCAAAACTTAATATTTATACATAAATAAATAAATTAACTTTATATATACAGTATAATTTTTCAATTTAGGAAATTCAGTTGAACCTTTGCACACCATAGTCTTGTCCAGTGGCGGAGCCAGGATTTTCACTAAGGGGATTCAAAATATAAATATGTATACATAGGAACTAGTCAAAGGGGGCTAAACATCTACTATACAACATAAAAAATAATTTTAACCATACATAAATAGTGTAATTTTCCACCGAAGGGGGGTTCGAATGAATCCCCTAAGCCTAAGGTGGCTCCGCCCCTAGTTCTGCCCTTACTAACAAACATCAAATATGCAATTGTCAAATCTAACATCAGATATTTCATACGACTGAAATTTATCTATTTTTATTTGAATTTCATACGATTGAAATTTATCTAATTTTATACGAATTTCATAAATATAAAATTTTAAACATCGTTCGTTAAGTTATTCTGAGATGGATAGACGTGATTTTTTTTTTCTAAACTCGGGACAAAACTTAAAACAATGGGCACCAAAATTGGATATTATGCACTTAAACAGTCCCATGAATCTCAGCATTGAAAATGTGAGATGGCCTTATCAAGAAAACGTTGGCAGCGATAGGCCTCTGTGTAGTGCACGATAAAGGCTGGCTTATTCGTAGCACCCAAAAACGCCAACACATATTGACTGTGTGATGTGACGACGTACATGGCACGTGAATACTCTAAAATAGTGCTACCATCAAAGTCACCACAATTCTTTAAATTTTAATTAAATACATAAACACATGATAAAATATTTTTATTAGATATTTTTGACTTATATTTCAAAATTTATTTTAGGCATGTTCACAAGTGATTATTACGTACATACCTATGTTAATTACACTAAATTTGCATCCTCCTTTAGTCATGAGGTTTTACGGCTTAATTAGTGAGATAAATGCGTATAATTAAAGGAGGTGACATATTTTAAATGAGTAATTAATTTATCTATGTAATGTACACTTGAGAACACACACAATTTTTTTCTTTAAAATTTTGGGTTGGAAGTGTTTAATAGCAACACATTTTTATATGTTTGTGTGCTCAATCTAAAATATCGTACTCCTTCTATCTCAATTTATGTGACACATTACGAATTTTGAGAGTCAAATAGTTTAATTTTGACAATGAATTTGGTTATTTAATTTTTATTTTTAAAAAAAATAAAATTTACATATTTTTAAAACTACGTAAAAAGTATTATAAGTCATAATAATTGACAACTCAAAATATTTCAAAGATATATAAAAAGATCATGATCAAAGAAAGACTTGGTTGAACCTTAAAATTCAAAAAAAATCACATAAATTAAAACAAAAAAAATAATCAGCATGTCTAAATAAAATTTACTTATAAATTTAAGAGTTCGATATTTTTAGCCTAAATGCATATCGTCATGTGCTACTATCAATTTACCCAAACTCTTTAATTTTAACATCGCCAATTCACTAGTTACTTCACCTCAATAAAGGAGAAAAAGTATAAAACATTACTTTGATCTCTTTAATTTTTTAATAACAAAGATTTTGAATCAATTTATGCACGCTCTCAACTATCTCACTCAAAATTAATTAATTATTGTAGTTAAGGCTATGACGTAGTGATTAATAAAGTAAATTAACAATAATAAAGTTTGAGGTTTCAGGTTCAAATTTTAGTGAAGCCGAAAAATATTAGGTGATTCTTTTTGTTCATATTTTTTTAATTAATTACTGCTTCCCACTAATACAAATATTAAAATTTACTTTTTGATCAGTGTTTAAAAGGCGAAGGCGTGAGGCGAGGCGTTTTAGCTATTACGGGGTGAGACGTAAGCCCCGAGGCGATGGGGCGCAAGTCCCATGATCATTTAATTTTTAATGTTTTAATTTTTTTATATAATTAAAATAAATATTCTTAAAATAGATAAATCACTAAAAAGGGTAAAACTACATAAAAATTATTAAAAAATTAAAAATTAGTGGAAGATGTATCTAAAACTGCTTCAGCTAAAACTAACCAAAACAACACAATACATCCAATATATAAAGTTAATTTTTCATATAATAAATCATTATATGTCCTCAAAAATATAAGTTTATCCAAAAAAAAAAATACATTATAAGTAAATATTAAATATACTTCTAAAAGTTTGAGTTTTAAGTTTTAAACTTTTATTTTACTTTTGAGTAGTTAAGTATTATTTAAGTTTAATAATTAAATATTTTAGTAATTGAGTTTAAATTAGAGACTTAATAGCAAAAAAGTATTTTAATTGATAGTAATTTTCGGAGCTTACGCCTAAGGGCATTCACCTCACGCTTAGGCGAACGCCTCAAATTATGGGACGTACGCCTTTCGATACTTTCACCTCTCGCCAACGCCATGGTGCACTTTGACTATGCCTCACCCCGAAGCTCGCCCCGCAATTACCTTTTAAAATACTGCTTTTGATCCTTTTATTACACTATCTTATAAGAGGGAGTTAAGCAGGCACGAGATCGACGTGTCTGCTTGTGCTGTCTGCTTGAATATTTTCTTTTATACTTTTTCCGTTTTAATTTGTTTATCTTACTTTTCTTTTTTGATCTACTATATATTTGAAAAATACGTAAAAAGTAATATATATCACAATAATTAATAACTTAAAATATTTAAAAGACATAAAAATTTGGTTGACTTTCCAAATTTTATCAGTGCCACATAAATTGGGGCCAAAAAAAGTACTATGAATCACAATAATTAATAACTTAAAATTACACTATCTTATAAGAGGGAGTTAGGCAGGCACGAGGTCGACGTACCTGCTTGGATATTTTTTTTATACTTTTTTAATTTTAGTTTGTTTATTTTACTTTTCTTTTTTGATCTATTATATATTTGAAAATTACGTAAAAAGTAGTATAAATCACAATAATTAATAACTTAAAAAATTTAAAAGACATAAAATTTGGTTGACTTTCCAAATTATATCAGTGCCACATAAATTGGGACAAAAAAAGTACTAATATAAATCACAATAATTAACAACTTAAAATATTTTTAAAAAATATAAAAAATTAGTTGACTCTCCAAATTGTATTAATGTCACATAAATTGAGACAGACGGAGTAACATAGATATTATTTAAAAACTACGTAAAAAGTATTATAAATCACAATAGTTAACAACTTAAAATATGTACAAATCTTATAAAAAAATTAATTGACTATCTAAATTTTATATGAGTCACATAAATTGAAACAAAAAAATAATATATATATTGGACCCGTGCTAACACAGGCTGGAAAGAAGTAGGCACGAGGTCAATGCGCCTGCTTGGATATTTCCTTTTATATTTTCTCTGTTTTAATTTGTTTATCTTACTTTTCTTTTTAATTGTTATATATTTAAAAATTACTTAAATCACAATAATTAACAACTTAAAATATTTTAAAAAAATACAAATTTGGTTGACTTCCAAATTTAATCAGTGTCACATAAATTGGGACAGAAGAAAGAATACTATAAATCACAATAATTAACAACTTAAAATATTCAAAAGATATATAAACAATTTAGTTGACTCTGAAA
The DNA here is from genome assembly GCA_003996215.1 of Jaltomata sinuosa. Lineage (NCBI taxonomy): Eukaryota > Viridiplantae > Streptophyta > Magnoliopsida > Solanales > Solanaceae > Jaltomata > Jaltomata sinuosa. The sequence goes on from QJPP01004939.1 coordinate 55,056, forward strand.
TTGTACCAATGTCACATAAATTGGGACAGAGGGATAACATATATTATTTGAAAATTACGTAAAAAATATAACAAATCACAATAGTTAACAACTTAAAATATATAAAAATTTGATTGACTATCTAAATTCTACTTGTGTCACGTAAATTGAGACAAGTAAATAATATATATTGGGCCCGTAATAGCACGGACTCCTTTATATCTAGTATATTGAGATGACGAAGTGTAACTAAGGTAAATTAAAAAGTACAAAGAAGATTTAAAAAGAAAAATGTGGTATATTAGTATGTCCGACGGTCTAACCAATGTGTATAATCTAACGATATTAGTGGAGCTTCCCACGTAATAAATGTGGATTCAATTCTTGTTTTTTTTTCTTTTCCTTCCTTCTTTTGATGTAATACTCATAAAATTAAGAATAAAAGTGCACCCAATTTTTTAAAATCTGTATTAGGGTAATTTCTCAAGTTTTTACATGGAAATATAATTTGGTTATTTCCTAATTCACATAGGCCTTTCACTTTCTTAAATTGTTAAAATCTCAAACTTGTGGTAGTGGACATCTCATAAAAGGTAGGGAAAATTATAGATGGAAAAAAGTAAAGAGACATCAAATCTAACTTTTTCTTTTAAACCTGATTTATGTATACGGTAGCTGCTTTTAGTATAGGCTTCTTAAAATAGATAATATAATTAATGTTTACATAGCAATTTCACTTAAAGTGCACTTAAAATTCCACGAGACAACTAATTATTTCCATCTAAAAGTATGAGATATGATTCTAGATCAAGATATATATTTTTTTTTTGTTAAAATCATTCATAATATCTATCAAACCCAAATTTGCTTTAAGAATTCTGGCATTTGCAATTTAATGCACGTTCATTTGATTATTATAATATCTTCACTTTGACTTTATATGATTTGGATGCTAAAACAAAATAAATCCTTAAGCACTTGTGATGTATAATATTAATACTTTCTTTGAACGACCTTGTATTTCAATAAGAATTGGCATCACGTAGATGATTTATTTTTATATTTATTGTTCACTTATTTGATATTTATTTTGAGGCTCGACTAATTCGAATTTACTTTAAAAAATCCACTTTAGGGCTAAAGCACTCCATACCAAAGGCAATGCTATATCCAAAGCTCCAAAGCTCGAACCCGAAATATTTGGTTAAAGATGAAGAAATACTTATAACTCCACCACAGTTTTTAATTGTATTAGTCAAAGGATTTATGTAGAACCATTTATATTTATTGCTTAGCATTTATTAAAAGTTTTTCACAACATTTAAACCAACATTAACACAATTATATTTCTTAAGAGTAATTACAAGGAGTGTCTACATTTGGAGTAGAAGAGCGACACCGTGACAAAAACACATTATTTGGTGATCAATAAGTTGGAACAAAAACAACGAGACTAGTATTTTGAATTCTAGCAAAGATAAAAAGTGAAATGATCTTTTTCCATGTAGCTATAATTGACAAAGTTACTGAATATATGTATTGGTGAATCGTACGGATACACATAAAATAATCCAAATGTACACAAATAATATCAACACAATTATACCTCCCTATACCAGTCATCTTTTATAAAATGATCGTTCGAGTTTTGCTTTTCTAAAACAGATGTGAAGCTAAAAATAAAAGTATTCGCAACACATACCGAAATGATATTAATTAAGTCGATCATTAATGATTAATTAAAACACCCGTTGTGATTTAGAAAGTTCGACCAAAAAATTTGATCTAATATAATTCTTTGGCCCTTATCCCGTCCCGATAAATGAGCTGACTTTGAAAGATAGGGTCAGATAGAATTGATAAGTAGGCTTATTCGAATAGAGAGTTGAGAAGAGTCGAGAATATAATTCCTCTGTTTTCGGGAATTCTTCTTTATATGATGTAGTTGCAATCTCATCTGGGTAATAAGAAAGCATAGATTTAATTCAAGTGCCCTATATTCAGCACCAGGAAATCAGACTAGAGAATTTTCTCCTTCGGAGTCAAGGTAGTTTGAACACCAATAACAACAAGCCAGGCAGGGATAAAGAGATCAAATACGGAAATAAGAAGCAAGCTTACCCTCCTCTTTGATCATTTTGATAGAGCAGAATGAAGAAAGTGAACAACACAAAATCGCATTTTTCATCGAACATTTTCTTGTTTTTTAGGAATCGTTTTTTCATCATATGTTACGTTATGTATTTTCTATAACAATATTTTATTATATCAATCAAAAAATATTTAGACAAATAACGTTATTATAAAGAGATTTTAATGTATCACGTTAGTGAAAAAGAAAAAGATAATAAGCACAATAATATTGTTACAACAACAATAACAAATACCCAATATAATTCCACAAATAAAATATAGACAGAGTAGAGTTTACTCAAATCATATGCATGTTTCCAATAGACCTTAACTAATAATGTATTAAATGAAATTCCACAAATAAAATTGAAAGAAAATAAAGTTGGCTCAAATAGTTGAGAATTTATAAATGGGAGTGGATGGCATTTTTGGTGTCCGTCTAAAACCCATCAAACATATCGGTTTGGGAGAGTGAGAAGTGACCAGTGAGTAGAGTGGAAGTAGGTTCTTCACTGTTGTCAATATTTTTTTTAATGGGAAGTATATAGTGAAAGAAAGTCCAAAAAGGAAGTGTGGCGAAACGGACGATCCGAAGAACCCACCTCCCTTCTCTCTCTCTCCTGCTATAAACTAGTGGAATTAGTACTACGATTTCATTTCTCTCTCTCTCTCTTTCTCTCGTCATATCTTCTCTCTGCAGACTCAGTAAAAATAACACACTACACACTCCAAGGGACAGAAAAAAAAGAATCGCTTTTTGATTTTTCATTCTTCAGCTGACGATCTTGGAGTTGCTACGAATTCTGTTTTCGTATCAATGGATGTCATTTAGGTACGATTTCCTCATTTCCCTTTTGTTTGTTTCCCGATTTAGTAATTATTTCAAAAACCCAGCTTGATCTTCTTGAGAAAAAAAAGACATCTTTGTTTTTTGTTTTTGGGTTTTTGACAGAACCCCATATTAGGAAAGAAAAAAGGGTACAAGAAGAAGACAAAAAAGGAGCATTCTTTGACACTGTTGAACAATTATGGCTGTGGTTGAGAATGCTGCTATTAACGTTGTTGGCTCATCGAATCCCGGCAGAATTGTACAGACAGATGTTGTCGTCGATCATCACTCAATGAAAACGAAACAGAACGGAATTCAGAATTTCCAAATGATGTCTGTTAATCAGCAGCAGCAAGAACCCCAGAAAGCTAATGGAATTCAGCAGCAACAGCATAGCGTCAACGGGAATGGACACAGTATTGAGCATGAGAATCAGAAAATGAACGGTGTTGATTTAAGGAATGGAGGGGTGGTTGATGGTGGTGATGAAGGGTTTAAGAAGGAGATGAGGGATTTGGAGGAAATGCTTTCCAAATTGAATCCCATGGCTGCAGAGTTTGTGCCTCCATCACTGGCTAACAACAACATGCTAGTGCCATTTCCACCTGGCACAGTGCATTTTGGCTTTGATGCTAACAATTTTCTAATGCAGACTGACCAAGGACCTGCCAACGGAAATTCCAACAGAAGGGTATCAATTTTTCTTTTTGTTGATAAAATAGAGATTTTATTGATGAATTTTCTCCGTGAGGGCTGTTAGTAGTGTAATTCTCGAATGTAGGATGATTTGAACCTTCTTGCGATGAGTATTTGATCGCTAGGAACGTTGGGCTGCCACTTTGACAAAGGCAGTATTTGATATCTTGATCTCTTTATGAATATCCCAGGAGTTTATGAGATTTCGAGATGAAGGGTATCAATTGATCACCATTTCCTTTCTAATTTATCATGTTTTTTGTTTGGTCTAAAGCAAAAGTTGATAATTTATTTGTTTGTTTGTTTGCGGTGGAATATGGATATGTTAAGTTCTCCACTTTTAACATTGTTACTTTTCAGAATTATCTTTGGTTTATGTTAGATGTAAGATGATCACTCGGAGGACATTTCGTATGGTCCAATTGTTATTTAGCATAAAAGTAATAGGGGGGTTTAGTCATTGTAGTGTTAAAGTGAAGGGTGTTGAGTTTCTTTCATTTCGTTCTCTACCTTTTATTTCGGAAAAAGAGATCTATGTCTGCTAGTCTGAGCTGATTAGTGGAGTTTTAAATTGTGCGTGCAGAAGAAGAACGGCTATGGTTATGGAAGAAGAAGGATGAATACGCGAACAGGCATGGCCCAAAGGGAAGATGTTATAAGGAGGACGGTTTATGTATCCGACATTGACCATCAGGTAAAAAGAGAGGTCCAGTGTTATTGTTAATCGGGTTACTGCACCTTTATCTTTTTTATTTTAACAATTCTGTTTCTTCTTTTGTGTAGGTGACTGAAGAGCAGCTCGCAGCACTCTTTCTTAGCTGTGGACAGGTGGCTATCTATTCATTATGTCAAGCTTCTGTACTCATTCGTGGTTGTTATCTCGCCTTTTAATTATGTTGAGTAAATGTTTTGTTTCCATATCTGACTAACCTCGATGTGCTGAAGGTTGTTGACTGTCGTATATGTGGTGACACCAATTCTGTACTTCGTTTTGCATTTATTGAGTTTACCGATGAAGGTAGGCTGACACATGGTTATTTGTTTTTATATTCTGGCTAAACCATTAGGGCTTGTTCTCTAACATCACATTTTCCCCAATATGTAATGCAGAAGGTGCAAGGAGTGCTCTGAGTCTTGCAGGAACTATGCTTGGGTTTTATCCCGTGAGAGTGCTTCCTTCTAAAACTGCGATTGCACCGGTTAATCCAACCTTTCTTCCAAGGGTGAGATTGTGGCTACATGTAGTTTACCTTTTTTAACAATGTCCTAGGAGTGGCAAATGCTTACTTAGTACTGCTAATACTAAATTTTTCACCTTTTGCGCTGATGTTAGTCTGAAGATGAAAGAGAGATGTGTGCTAGAACTGTATACTGTACAAATATTGATAAGAAGGTAATTTTGGGCTTATAATTCACTTTTTTGATGGACATCAATAAAGAAAAATATTTACAACTTGTATGTTTGTATGAAGCAGGTTACTCAAGCAGATGTCAAGCTGTTCTTTGAATCCTTTTGTGGAGAGGTTTGTAGCTGCTCATGTAACAAGTCTGACGTGCTGTTCCTTCTTAAAATCCTAACTCTATGTTATGGATTTTCTTCTCTAACATAGGTTCTTCGCTTGAGGTTGCTTGGTGACTATCATCATTCGACTCGTATAGCTTTTGTTGAGTTTGTCATGGTAACTTCCATGAGCTTCTGACTTTGTAATGCCTGCTTATACTTCCTTGAGTTGTGGACTTCTTCTTACTAATCTTCAGAGCTACTGTAACTTCTAATAGTTGCTATCAATGTCGTATCATGCCGATTTTGCAAATATTTGCATTAAGCATTTTATTTTTGCTCAAAGTGTGTTATCTCTTTTACTTTGCCCTTGTGGTTTCGAGAGGGTAAATAATTTTGTTTATGTGGGATTGCTCCTGTCAAGATGTATACTAAAAAGTAGAGAACCTACACAGTAATATGGTTAATCCAAAATCTTCTGTACAGACATGAACTTCAAAGGTGCACCGAAAACTAATTAATAAGTGGCTATTCCTCAAATGCATAATTCATTTTCTAACCCCTCTAAAGCTCTCCTACTTCTTTCTTTTCACAAGAACCACATCATGGCTAGTCGGGCAACATCCCATGCCCTGCCCTGCGTCTTCTCTTCCTTCTTCTAGCAGCCTAGTTATCAGCGCATCTTTCATTGAGCCCAACATTTTTTGACCAATGACTTTCCTGACAATGCACCATCACTTCTTGCTCCCTACCTTCACGAATCCTGACCAGTGAGTGTTATTCTCAGTGTAGAGCATTTCCATCAACCTTTGGATTTCACCCACTGCTCAATCTTGTAAATATCTTTTGAATCAAGTCTCAATGAACCCACCCCTCTTGTACCACCTGGATTTGTTGCCATCATCTCTCGTTTGCACAAACTTGTAAATAAGTTAGGGATGGTCGTCCACAACGTGCTCTCTCCGTGACCACTGTTGATCCCAAAAGACTCTTCTTTCCTTTCCTACCTTATAGGTGACGAAGCTGCTAAAATCTTCTCAACTCTTCATGATATTGCTGAAAAGACATATCTATAAGGTAATGTTGCATTCTAGCCTCCATTTCCCTTCCACGACTCCGTGCTGTCATCTCATGTCCCTCGATAATCCTGTTATCACCACCCTTCGTAATACCTGCTCTTTAATCCGAAATCTTCACAGCCACTTCCCAAGTAGTGCCTTGTTGAAAATTCTGAAGTCTTTCGTCCAAGCCCTCATAATTGAAGTTGAAGATCTTCGAAAACTTTCGGGTTTCATCTGCTGAGTCCCAGAAGAAGTTTCTCCTTTTCAACATTTTTGTCACATTAATTGGAACTCTGTGCCTGTGTTTGGACATTATCATTCTGATGTTATGAATTCTGAAATAAATCCACATACACTGAATTTGGCTTAAATTTTTCTGCCTTTGCTCCTGGAATTCCATATAAGCATATACTGCTTTCTTTCTTTGCCACCAGTAACTGACTCTAATTTTGTTTGCTGTCTAAGCTTATGGTGTTCTCTGGGTAAGTTTCTCTATAATTAGACCTTTCTTTGGCTTAGCAAGGTCCTTCATCTGCAGGTTAACTGGTGCTGTAGGTCTTCAGTTACAGTTAGTTTTCCTACTTTAGGTATTTACTACTTACTGGTGCAGGTAGAGTTATTTTGGTATGCGAATTTCTTTAGTTCCTCAATTAGCAGATTAAATGTGAGAGATGAGCCAGTTTGTTAGAACTTTGTCCACCTTCCCAAGAGAGTTCACTTGCAGGATTGATTTCACGGTTAAAATGGTTGACCAAAACTAACTTGGGCTGAGAAAAATTCACCCTATGTTGAAGAGTTTAAACTGGCATATTTTCACCTTTTGTGCTTCATTCATATGAAGGATTGTGGTTGAGTCGGGTTGAGTTATATCCACCCACTTCTTGTACGTACTTTTTGAATTGGTTTTCTCTGAATTGTTCGACTTATAAGGGGAAAAAAGAACAGAAAAGGTGCATCCTTTGCAAATAAAGAAACGGGAGGTCTCAGTACTATAGGGTATTTGAAGGGCTTGTTTTACATTGTTCAAATGGATTACATTATGGCAGGAGTCCAACAGTACTTGGAAATTAAAAGACCTTGCTGACAGGGTTCAAGACAGCTGGAACAAACTTTGCTTCTCAGCTGTCTATTTGATCAGTTGAACAGGCATCTGACAATATTCAGTCGCTATCTACTGATGTAGCTCATCCGCAGCAACTAAAGATATTAGAAGACTTAGAATTTAGAGAAGTAGGGAAAAAAAATTGCAGTTTTGGTGTTTCTGATGCCTGACCAAGTCGAGTGGACTTGTTGGCGAGGAATCAGTTTGAATTTATAGAATGTGGAAAATGAACTTGCCCTACATGTTCCGATTGTCTGGAGAAATTGTCGTTTACTTTGCTTCTGTCAGTGACCAACTTTTAAGCTCTTGCCTTGCGTTTGGGCTTCTCAATTTACATAGATGCAGGGATGTTGTTTTGATGAGAAAAATATAAGAGCTATATACTTGGTACTGTGTGTTCAAGAAAATAGATAATATTAATGTCCAACCAAACCGTTGTCGACTTTGAATAAGTAGGGAGTACTTAAATACCAGCAACTTGCCGAGTTCGATTCCCCTTGATATATCCCAGCAATTGCAAGTACTCTCATTAAACCTGCATTTTATTGATTTATACTTTCTCAGTTATGAGTTGCTTCCAACTAGTATGTTTTGTCTTAAGAATTGGTAGGGATATATGAAATCCTCTAAATTTTTCTTCATTCACTGAATTCTGTGTCTGCATTTGAGGTTTTCATCTGATGAATTCCAGAAGCTGTTTTCTGTTATTTGTCGGAAATGTTTGTTTCATAAGTGAAATCATGAACTGTAGAGTACATGCTGATTTTCTTGAGTGACACACTTTTAGGTTATGTTTTGCTTGTATTAGTTGGAGATGCATCTTGTATAATGGGATAACACTTCTAAGTTTGGAAATGACAGACTTGTGCCTGTTCTTCTCGTCTATTATTTGTCTTCTATTTTTCTCCGACTCTGCAGCTGATTTTCATGGCAGACAGCACCTACATGGTGCCTTTTGTTAGAATTTCATTTGATATTAGTGTGCGTGGTGTGGCATTTCTGTGATCTCAACAGTCCTCAGTTCCCGAAGATTTTCTTTTGTCTTTTATAGTATATATTCATTAGATTTCAGAATAGACATTTTTGATTTTTTTTGAACTGTTCCATTTTACTGATTCTTTTTTTGCGTCACTGCATCTTCTTAATGGAATTTGGTTCAACTTTCCATTGCCGCACGTTATGTATGGTTTCATGTTAAATTTTCGTCTGTTTCAGGCGGAGAGTGCAATTGCAGCACTCAACTGCAGTGGTGCAATCCTGGGATCACTTCCCATAAGGTTGCTTTCTGATTCTGTAGAACTTCCGCTAAAGCTTCCTCTCATATTTGCTGAGATTCTCATTTAATCTTTATATTATGGTCTTTGCAGGGTAAGCCCATCGAAGACTCCTGTGCGTCCCCGTTCTCCTCGCTAAGCAATGCTCTGATCAATCACCTTGGCATTGCTTTTCAGTTGGGTCTTTTGCTTATAAGCATATCTAAATATATACATATAGTATTAGAGTACTTTTGTGGCATTTGTCTTTTAGTTTTCCGTACTGAACCTCAGCCGGGTACTTATCAGGTTTGTTAAGCTTTTATAGAGTTGGCTGGTTTATGTGGGAGTAAGTAGATTTAATTTAAGTTGATATATTATGTTTCTATAGACAATGCCTCGAGTACCAATACTAGATGGATGTTCTTTACAGTTACATTTATCAGCAACTTTCTCAAAATTCCTTGTTTGGCTCTTTTCACTTAGCTTTCTGCTATGTCATTGGGGTTTTGGTTCCTCATTTCTTTTCTTGAATAGATGATATATAGTATTGAGAAATTTAGAATTTGACACTGCTAAATCTGGGGATAATACTGATTCCTCTATTGAGATTATGTGGGGGCAGTCAAAGCAAGTGTCAAAACATTTTTTTTGGTTTCTCACCCGGTGTCCGGTGCCCACATTGGAGCCCCGACTAATCCGGATCGCGCACTGCAGGGCTCATTATAGGGGTGGCGCTCCCAACAAGATTTTCTCCATACCCAGGGCTTGAACCCGAGACCTTTGGTTAAGGGTGGAGCAATCCCATTACTGCAGCAAGTGTCAAAACATGTTTTCGTAGAAGGCAGAGTTTGTATAGTTTTCAAGTCCATAAAACGTTATATAGTTGTCTGTCTTTTGTTGTTGCATGGATATTCAATTCATTGTGAACCCCATACATTTTCTTCTTTAGTTGATGTATTAACTTTAGTTGACACCTCTTCGTCGGGAAAGTGGTGTACCATTTAGTTGATGTATTACTTATTTCCATGATTTTTTTTTCCTTCTGTAGTTGATTTTCCTTGCATGTCTATTTAGTATTTTGTGCTTACGTATCGAATGGTAACTAAGAAAATAAACTAAAATTACAAGCGCCTCTTGGTGGATCAAGATCTTGTATATAGCGCGTTGTATCCCTTTTGTTTTACCGCTGCACTAGAGATCTATATAGGCGATGTTTGTAAATGATGGTCAAACAAGTTTTTTTGCCAATATTTTACTACATAGAATAAGAGGCTAATAAGCAGGTGTCGGATGACATGCCTGCTTCCTAGCCGAGGGCAATTTGGTATTTATATATTTTCTCCCATGCAATAGTTGTTTGTGCAATGTGTTGGGGGAGTTGTACTAATCTATTGTGGAGACATTTTAGCCCTTTTAAGGGGCCATGGTCTTTATAGCAGCAGGGCCCACTACTTGCTCACATGACATCACATGTCGTAAGGATACAAGATGCCACACATTTTGCTCCCTCCGTATTAATTTATTTTTTCTATTTGATTTGACACAAAGTTTTAAATTAAAATTATTTTTGAATCTTGTTACTTTAAATTAAAGATAGATTAGTGTATTAAAATGTCTTTTAATTTTGTGGTCCTAACGTATCGTGTGAAAAATTAGAAGTAAAGAATTGAAAAAAAGTAATAAATTAAAATGAAAAGAGTAGTAAATAAATAGAGAAACGTTGGTTAAATTTTGGCTCCTAAAATCGGTACTAATGAATCTAGAGTTCTCAAATTTTCATAAATTTTGTTCAATAATTTATATATTTAAAAATTACGTAAAAAGTACTACAAATCACAATAATTAACAACTTAAAATATTTTTAAAAACATATCTATAAAAAATTATAGTCAGAAAAATTTGGTTGACTCTCTAAATTTAATAAGTGCCACATAAATTGATATATATATATATATATATATATATATATATATATCCCTATAGTAAATGCATTTCCAATAATTAAAAAGCCATTTTCAATAATTTTACCTTACTTATAATAGGGCGATAAGCAGCAGGTCGACATATCTGTTTGGATTTTTTTTTTATACTTTCTCTGTTTTAATTTGTTTATCTTATCTTTTTTTTAATATGTTATATATTTGAAAATTACGTAAAAAGTATTATAAATTAAAATAATTAACACTTTAAATTTTTTAAAAAACATAAAAATTTGGTTGACTCGCGAAATTTTATCACTGCCACATAAATTGAGACAGAAGAAAAAGTACTATAAATCACAATAATTAACAACTTAGAATATTTAAAAGATATATAAAAAATTTAGTTAACTCTCGAAATTGTATCAATGCCACATAAATTGAGACAGAGGGAATAACATATATTATTTAAAAATTACGTAAAAATTATTGTAAATCACAATAGTTAACAAATTAAAATATGTAATACCATATAAAAAATTTGATTGACTAAATTCTATACGTGTCATATAAATTGAGACAAAAAAGTAAGAAAAAATTACATGAGTGAGTGTCTTTTATAAAATATTTACCACTTTTAACGATACTTTTTATTTATTACCATCTATAGCACTATATAGCAATACTATGAAAAATCTGCAGTATGTATTAAAAGTGAATTATACAGAATGTATTAAAAGTGAATTATACAGACAATATAAGTATTATAAGTGTCTTAAAATGTATTATGCTTGTTTGATAAGAAATTGACACAATATATTAGAAGTGTATTAAAGTGTGTGATAAATGTATTATACATGAATAAAATTTGTATTATATGTATTTTATAAATTATTTTCTGCGAAATGTATTAAAACTATATTATAAATGTATTATAAGTAGGCGTTTGGCCATGAGAATTTTTCACTTTTTTCCGGAAAATTATTTCACTTTTTTCCGAAAAATTATTTCACTTTTTTCCGGAAATAGTGTTTGGCCATAAAAATTCCAAATACAACTCCGGAGTTGTATTTGGAAAAGTGAAAACACCGGTGTTTTCACTTTTTTCCAACTCATTTTTTTCACTTTTTTTTTTGAAAAAATTCTAAATTTTTTATTTTCATAAAATAACCCCATTTAAATTATATTTCATTTTTAAATCATATTTTATGTTTTTTTAAAATATATATTTAAAATCTAGATAATTATTACAAAAGTTATGGCCAAACACAATTCCAACTCCAACTCCAACTTTGAAAATTCCAAAAAAGTGAAATAATTTTTGGTTCTCATGGCCAAACGGCACCTAAGTGTCTAGTGAAAAAAAAATGTTATTGCTATAAATGATAAATATTTTCTTAATATAATATCTCTATATAAGTTTCCCTAAAAGTAAGATATAGCACGGACTCATTTATATCTAGTTGTTCTTATATATGCAAAAACTAATGCGAGTCAACCATTGGGAAAATGAACAGCCGGCCGCCTGTTTGGTCTCAGATTGTGAACAAGAGGATGAGTTTACTTGTTTGCCATTTTCTTTTTTCAAAATGAGACAAGATATTAGTATAATGTTATCAAGTTTAAGAGAGGATTGCAAATTCATGCGCATAAGAACCAAAGGATTATTAGATGTAAAAATTTGGCCTTGACATAAGAAAGTCCTATGGGCTTAACAATGTCACAGTAGAGGCGTATTCAGGATTGTAGAAGCATAGGTGCACTACTACTTTTAAGATGGATATTTGATTTGATAATATAATTTTTTCCGGTGACATAAAGTTGACGAGTAAGCTATAATACTATTGTTTCAAAAAGAAAAATCACTCATTTTATTAATTCCCTCATCAAATTTTCTTATGTTTTTTTGTTTTTCCATCTAATATTTGGTACCTGCATTGAAGCCCAAAATTTTCATACCTTGAATTAATAATAGCATTATTACTCGTTATTTTAATTAGCTTACATTTTATATAGCAAACAAAGCAACTATTAGAAATTCTTCATCGATTTTTAAGTTTTTTTGTCATTGAGAAACACTTAATTCTTTGAAGAAAGTTGGTGTCCACTACTTAACTCAGGGACAAGGTCCTTAACACAGTTCCACTTAAAGCAGTAAGTAAATTAACACGATTTTTACGTGGAAAACTCCCTAACTCCAGGAGAAAAAAATCACGAACTCACTTTCACTAACTCTTCAAGTTTTATGATTACAACTCAATAATCAAAGGAACTAACTCTAGTACCTAACTCAAACAATAAACTCTTATTGTTTCAACTCACTCAAACTCACTCAAACTCCAAGAAGCCAAACCCACTTCTTGTTACAACTTCTCACAAACTCCCATTCAAGAAGCCAAACCCACTTTTTGCTTCACGTCTCACAAACTCTCTCAAGAAGTCAAACCCACTTCTTGTTACAAGCCTCACAACACATACTCTTTGTCCTAACAATCACACAGGATTGAACTAGAACCAACTCTCTCTTTGCGTCTTCGTTTGAAAAGCTTGCTTGAGATCTCTATTGCTCGAGAATACTCCTTCTCAGCTTTGTGCAATAGGTGATTGAATTCTTCATAACTCCAATGCTTTTATAGAGGTCTCAAGCTCTCCTCTTCTTGAAAGGAAAAGCCAATCCTTTCCATGTAGGAGTTGGTTGATCGCCGCCTGGGACAGTCTCCTTGTTGGACTTGGACGCGCCTTCTTTCTTTGTTTCTTCACATGTTTTGCTCTCTGCTTCTTTGACATGCTTCTTTTATAGTTTGTTTCCATAAATATCTTTTTATCAAAAATAGATTTTGCCTCATTATCAAAACTTGTTTGACAAGGTTCTTCAATTTTTCCCTTTTTGATGATGGAAAATTCTATCCTATTTTTGAAAAAAAACATGTAGCAGCAGTGGAAACTATTTTGGATATTTGGCACATAGCAACACTTAGGTGCACTCTTTTCACTCTTCTACTGTGTCATGCTAGATTTCAGCAATTACAGTAACAAAGAGTACATAGTAGCAACATAGCACATCCCCATAGAGCATATCCCCATAAACATATCCCCATAGAGCATATTCCCATCTTAAATAGTTTGTTTCCATAAATATCTTTTTTACCAAAAATAGGTTTTGCCTCATTATCAAAACTTGTTTGACAAGGTTCTTCAATTTCCCCCTTTTTGATGATGGCAAACTCTATCCTATTTTTGAAAAAAAACATGTAGCAACAGTGGAAACTATTTTGGATATTTGGCACATAGCAACACTTAGGTGCACTCTTTTCACTCTTCTATTGTCTCATGCTAAATTTCAGCAATTACAGTAGCAAGGAGTACATAGTAGCAACATAGCACATCCCCATAGAGTATATCCCCATAAACATATCCCCATAGAGCATATCCCCATCTTAATTCCCCCTTTTGCCATCATTAAAAAGAAGGCAGTATATTCCCCCTGAATAGATGACCCCTTGAGGATCATATCCTTGAGTGTTTTCTATCCTCTTCTGTGATTTTGTATCACTATTCTCCCCCCATTTCCTCCCTCATCCCTTTTTGAGGGAGGCTCTTCTTCCTTGTTAGGAACTACAACTGGTTGATTAGCCCAAGGGCCAACTTATTCTTCTCAAATGCTTCTCTTCCCAGAGCTTTGGTAAATATGTCTGTAATTTGTTCATCAGTCCCACAAGGCACCATTTTAATCAGCCCCTTTTCAACACAGTCTCTGAGGAAGTGATGTCTCACATCAATGTGCTTAGTTCTATTGTGCTGAACATGATTCTTGGTCATATTAACTGCACTGGTGTTGTCACAAAATATAGGAATGCATCCAAGATTTATGCCATAGTCACTGATATGTTGCTTAATCCAAAGTAACTGAGAGCAACAAGAAGCAACTGCTACATATTCAGCCTCAGCTGTTGATAGTGCAACAGAGTTCTGTTTCTTTGTAGCTCAAGACACAAGACATGATCCTAAAAAGTGTGCCATTCCAGAAGTACTCTTTTGATCCACTAGGGTCCAACATAGTCCGCATCGACATAACCAATAAGATCAAAGGAGTCACATGTAGGATACCAAAGCACCAGTCCTTGAGTTACTTTGAGGTACCTTAGGATTTTCTTTATAGCCTTCAGGTGAGACTCTTTGGGGGAAGATTGGAACCTAGCACATAACCTTACACTGAACACGATGCCAGGCCTGCTAGCGGGGAGGTACAATAGAGATCCTATCATTCCTCTATATTTTGTTTCAGCAACAACAACTCCAGCATCATCCTTGTCCAGTTTTGTAGTGGTAGCAATAGGGGTATCATTTGTCTTAGCCCCTTCCATCTCAAATTTTTTCAGCAGTTCTTTAACATACTTCTGTTGATGAATGGAAGTTCCAGTCTTGGTTTGATGTATTTGTAGTCCCAAGAAAAAAGTTAGCTCACTCATCATGCTCATCTCAGATTCACTACTCATCAAGGATGCAAACTCTTGTCTTAACACATCATCAGTAGCTTCAAATATTATGTCATTCACATATATCTGCACAATGAGGAGACTGCTTCCTTGTCTTCTAATGAATAGAGTGTTGTCAATCTTTCCTCTTACATGGTCATGCTCTAATAGAAAAGAGGACAATCTGTCATACCATGCTCTTGGATCTTGCTTTAACCCATACAGGGCTTTGTCCAGTTTATAGACATGCTCAGGCAGCTCAAAGCTTTCAAACCCAGGGGGTTGTTTCACATATACTTCCTCCACTAGATATCCATTCAAGAAAGTGCTTTTCACATCCATCTGAAATAGTTTGAACTCCATATAAGAGGCAAAGTCAATCAACATTCTTATTGCTTCCATTCTGACCACAGGTGCAAAGGTTTCATCATAGTCAATATCTTCTTCTTGATTGTAACCTTGTACCACCAGTCTGGATTTATTTCTAGTCACTTCTCCTTGATCATCCAGCTTGTTCCTGAATACTCACCTTGTTCCAATGATGGTTCTGTCATCAGGTTTGGGAACCAGGTGCCACACTTTCCTTCTTTCAAATTAGTTTAGCTCTTCTTGCATTGCAATAATCCAATCAGCATCTTGTAAGGCTTCTTTGATATTCTTAGGCTCTATTAGTGACAAGTAGGCTGAATAAGCACCCATGTTTTTCACCTTATTCCTTGTCTGCATGCCTGAATCCATAGGGAAAATAATATTTTCAATGGGATGTGAGCTCTTGTGTTTCCAATTTCTTCCAGCCATAGGTTGTGAGGGTCCAGGTGCATCTAAGTGATAAGCTGGATCTTCTTCATGAGTGATTCCCCCTGACTCCTGCACTTCTCCTTGTTCTTCAGTTGGGGAACTATCTTTGAGGGGCTCTTGTTCATGCTCATCTTCTGAGTCATCAACTAGTCCAATCCTGGTATCATTATCACAAGACTTACTTTCACAATCTTCTTCATCAAATATGACATGTATACTCTCTTCCACACAACTTGTTCTTTTGTTGAACACTTTGTAAGCTTTACTTTGTGAGGAGTATCCTAGGAATATGCCCTCATCACTTCTGGCATCAAATTTTTCTAGAGCATCCTTTCCATTGTTGTGAACATAATATTTACAGCCAAAAGGTCTCAGGTAGGTTAGGTTTGGCTTTCTCCCCTTGAGCAATTCATAAGGTGTTTTGTCCAACAGAGACCTAATCATGCACCTGTTCAGTAAGTAACAAGCTGTGTTTACTGCCTCAGCCCAGAAGCTCTTTGGAAGACCACTGACAATTAACATAGTCCTTTCCATGTCTTCAAGAGATCTATTCTTCCTTTCGACCACTCCATTTTGCTGAGGAGTTCTTGGTGCAGAGAAGTTGTGATCAATTCTATTTTTAACACAAAAGGTCAGGAATTTTGAATTTTCAAACTCAGTGCCATGATCAGACTTTATTCCTGACACATCAGTGCTCAACTTTTTTTGTACCATTTTGACAAATTTTTTGAATACTTCAAAGGTTTCATCCTTGGATCTCAAAAAGAGTTTCCAGGTGAACCTGGAGTAGTCATCCACAATAACAAACACATATCTCTTCCCACCTCTGTTGAGAACCCTCATAGGTCCACATAGATCCATGTGTAGTAGTTAAAGAGGTTTAGTAGTGCTAACCATCCATTTAGGTTTGAAGGAGGATCTCACATGTTTTCCCTTGGCATAGGCACCACACACAATAGATTCATCTAGTTTGTTCTTTGGCAGTCCTAGTACCAGTCCTTTTGTCACCAGCTTGTTAATAGTTGAGAAACTTGCATGTCCCATTCATTTGTGCCATAGTAGTGAACTGCTTGAAATGGCACTCAGGCAGGTTAGCTCATACTCTAGAGGATCCATGATGTCAGTTTTGTACACATTCTTGTGTCTTCTTTCCTTCAATACTAAATTGCCATTTGTCACCTTTGTCACAGAGCAGTCAGCAGCAGTAAACGTCACCTTATTTCCTTTGTCACATATTTGAGAGATGCTCAGTAGATTGTGTTTCAGTTCATGCACATAGTACACATTATCTATTGCATGAGAGTCAGAACTTCCTACTTTTCCTATGCCAATAATCTCACCAGTCTTTCCATTACCAAAGGCCACACTTCCACCTTAAAAGTCTGAGAGTGACAAGAAATTATCTTTGCTTCCAGTCATATATCTAGAATAGGCACTATCAAGGTACCAAGGCTTGCTCTTTCCCTTCCTGGTCTCTTCTTGCTCAATATCACTATCTAAGCCTACCATGAGAGCAAGCGTTGATTCTGCTAACTCTTCTCTTTCATAATCCTCTTCAGAGTCACTTATGGCTATTAGTGATAAATTGTGGGGATCCTCATCATCAGACTCATCATTCTTATGATCTGTCATGGCAGCTAAAGCCTTTTGAACAGCTATGTCGGCTTCTTGTGAGGTCATCCTTCTGTGGTATAGAAGTGTGAGATCCCTGTTCTGATGTCTGGGCTCTTCTATTGATGTCTTCTCATGTTCCATAGCCCATAGAGGGCAGAATCTAATAAAGTGATCAGGACTTCCACACTTGTGGCACAACAGAGCATTCTTTTCTTCAACTTGAGGGGTTCTTTCTGAAGGTTTTGCCCTTCACTAAAGATCCTTTGAGACTTCCGGGTAACCAATGCTAGATTTTCTTCCTCAAAGTTAGCCGCCTCAGTGGATTTAATGGACAAGGATGTATCCTTATTTTTAGTTCCAGTGTCCCTCTCCTGATTCTTTTTTAGTTCATAGGTTGTCAGGTTTCCAATGAGTTCATCCATAGCCAAAATATCCATATTTCTAGCTTCAATGATTGCTTCTACTTTACTTTCCCAAGATTCTGGCAATACACTTAGAAGTTTTCTGACAACCTTTTCTGTGGGAATGCTCTCTCCTAGGGAGTAGATTTCATTTAGTATGGATGTAAACCTGGTGTGCATGTCCTGAATGGTCTCTCCTTCCTTCATCCTGAAGAGCTCATACTGTCTGTTTAGATTGCCAATCTTAGCCTTCTTCACAACAGTAGTGCCTTCATGAGCAGTTTAAAATGTCTCCCATATTTGCTTAGCGTCTTGACAGGAGGAGATTCTATTATATTCATCAGGTCCAATCCCACAGATAAGGATCTTCCTAGCTTTGGCATTATTCTGAATAGCTATTTTATCAGTAGCATTCCATTCCTTCCTGTCCTTGGGAACATGTTCCTTTCCTTCCTCTGCTTCCTTCATAGGGATAGTGGGACCATCCATAACAATATTCCACAGGTCAGCGCTTTCTCCCATGAGATGGTCCATCATTCTATTCTTCCACCAGCCATAGTACTTGCCATTGAACAATGGTGGTCTTGTTTGAGAAGAGCCTTCCTGAGCAGTTGGAAGGGCAGCCATTGGATCCTTTTCAGGTGTTAAACTTTAACGAAAAGACCTTGCTCTGATACCAATTGAAGAAAGTTGGTGCCCACTACTTAACTCAGAGATCAGGTCCTTAGCACAGTTCCACTTAAAGTGGTAAGTAAATTAACACACAATTTTTACGTGAAAAACTCCCTAACTCCAGGAGAAAAAAACCACGAACTCACTTTCACTAACTCTTCAAGTTTTATAATTACAACTCAATAATCAAAGGAACTAACTATAGTACCTAACTCAAACAATAAACTCTTATTGTTTTAACTCACTCAAACTCACTCTCTCTCCAAAAAGCCAAACCCACTTCTTGTTACAACTTCTCACAAACTCTCATTCAAGAAGCCAAACCCACTTCTTGCTACACGTCTCACAAACTCTCTCAAGAAGCCAAACTCAATTCTTGTTACAAGCCTCACAACACACACTCTTTGTCCTAGCAATCACACAGGATTGAACTAGAACCAACTCTCTCTTTGTGTCTTCGTTTGAAAAGCTTGTTTGAGATCTCTATTGCTTGAGAATACTCCTTCTCAGGTTTGTGCAATAGGTGATTGAATTCTTCATAGCTCCAATTCTTTTATAGAGGTCTCAAGCTCTCCTCTTCTTGAAAGGAAAAGCCAATCCTTTCCATGTAGGAGTTGGTTGGTCGCCGGCTGGGACAGTCTCCTTGTTGGACTTGGACGCGCCTTCTTTCTTTGTTTCTTCACACATTTTGCTCTCTCCTTCTTTGACTAGGATGCTTCTTTTATAGTTTGTTTCCATAAATATCTTTTTACCAAAAATAGATTTTGCCTCATTATCAAAACTTGTTTGACGAGTTTCTTCATTCTTTACTAGTGATGATTTTCATGCGAGTGTACGAGGAGAATGGTACTCCCTTCATTAAGTTGTCATGGTTATTAAAAACATTAGGTCCAAAATACTTATTATTTTTAAAAATGAAATAAATTATTTTTTCTCATTTTTCTATTATTATCAATTGTTCTTGAAAGTAAATAATATTGATCACATATCTTAAAACACATAAATTGAGTGCAGATTTATATATTGATCACATATCTTAAAACACATAAATTGACTGCAGATTTATTGTGAAGAGATACTCCCTCCGTTCTAAGATAGTTGTCACGTTTCGCTTCTCAAGAGTCAATTTAATTAATTTTCAAATCTAAATAGATTAAATTAATATTATATTTTAAAATTAAAAATTAAAATATCCAAAAACGATGCGAAAATTACTACAAATTATAATTTTTCTCATATCAATATAATAAAAAATATATCTTAAAATATTGATCAAAATTCATATTGCTTGACTCTCGAAAAGGAAATTGTGACAACTATTTTGAAAAAAATACTTATAATAATTTATAGTACTTTCCTATAATTTTTAAGTATCTATGCTTTAATTTTAAAATATTTAATTAATCTAATTTGATTAGACTTCAAAAATTAGTCAACTTGATTTTTAAAAAGTTTAACATAATAAATATTTTAAAACAAAGAAAGTAAGAATAAATTAGCCAAAATTCCTTTATATTTATAATTTTTTGATAGATTTACAAAAGAAATATGACAAAAACAAAAAACAAGAAAAAGTATTTGTATTTTTGAAACTCATATTGAAAGAACGACAAAAGGTCAAATATACCCCTGTACTATTAGAAATGGTTTAAATAAATCTCTCGCCATATTTTCAATTCAAATATACCCTTTTTGTTATACTTTGGGCGGAGAAAGGCCAAATACACCCCTGTACTATTAGAAATTGTTTAAATATACTCCTCATTATACTTTTGTTCCAAATATACCCTTTTTGTTATACTTTGGGTCTAAATATACCCTTGTACTATTAGAAATAGTTTAAATATACCCTCGTTATACTTTCAGTCCAAATATACCCCGCTCCATATACTTTAGGTTCAAATATACCCCTTCATTATATTTTTGGTCCAAATATACTCCTCATTATACTTTAATGCTGATTTAACACCCCCCCCCTCCTTTTTTTTATAAAGGTGATTTACTCTTATTTTTTACAAACAGATACGTGATAAGCTTCAAAATAAAAATAACTCATCACCAAATATAAATATTTGCGCGATCCACTTTACAAACTCACGCATTCAATCCATCTCTGATCCACTCTCTCGATTCATACAAAAATAATACACGTATTCACAATTTATACCCCTATCATTTAAACCTTTTCTTGACCTCACAACGGATAAACTGCTTTACAGGAATTTTTTGGAGTTTCGATATATAAAAAGAATCATTTTCTTACTGCCATCATCTTTTGGTCTAATATCAAATCTTAAAACTTATACTTGAAATAATTAGCTAAGGAAGATTATATATATAAATGCAGGAAAAAAATTCTTATATCTGATAAACGAATTATTAGTGTCAATGGGAAGATATTCAGAAATAGGTGGAGCAAAAACTTTAAAGAGTTTGTATTCATAAGAAGCGAATTATTAAAAAATAGAAGAGAAGAAAAGAAAAGAACTAGGGAATTGAGATGGTTTAAATGGGTGGGTATCAAAAATAAGGGTAAATCAGCATAAAAATATAATGAGAGAGATATATTTGGACTCAAAGTATATCGAACATGATATATTTGGACTGAAAGTATAACGAGGGGTATATTTAAACTATTTCTAATAGTACAAGAGTATATTTGGACCCAAAGTATAATGAAAAGAGTATATTTGAACTGAAAGTATAACGAGTGGTATATTTAAACTATTTCTAATAGTATAGGGGCATATTTGACTCTTCTCCGTACTTTAGGTTTAAATATATCCCTCCTATTATAATTTGGCACAAATTTACTCTTAATTTTAAGGGAAGGATACATGTAAGCTCAACAACTCAAATATTTACCTCAGCTTCATGATTATCTAGTAAGTAGCCAACAAGGCCAGCACATTCTATACGAGTTCGATTGCTCCTTAATCGTAAACCTTCCAAAATATAAGGAAAAGTCTTTGCAGCAGAATATGCTTGGATGATTTGCTTAGTTAGATCTCGCATTTTTTCTCCCACTTTTTCAATGTTATGGTCAGACTGGTAAAAGATTGAAAGGAGATGTATGAGACAGGTCAGCCTTAATATGAAAAAAAAAAATAGGAAGCTAAGTGTTGGTTAAGAAAGAGGAGATGTTACATTTGACGACCAAATCAGAGAACTTCTGAGTTCTTGCAACAAGAGATTCATTCGTTGTTGGAGATGGCAACCTTGATGGGTCCAAAGGCCGTAACAGATTAATCAGCACACTGAAGGATGATGTTTGATCAGCATTGTCCGTAAGCTAAAACAAAAAAATTAGTGACAAAAAAATAAGAGAAAATAATCAAGACAAGTCAGCTAAAACAAAGGTAAACTGCAGTTTATTTATGCAATTTCAAAATCAAAAGTAGCAAGATTTTTAGCATCAGAACGTTCGATGCTTTCAAGAGCTGAGCTAAAATTAAAGTAAAGGCAAAACTAAAGTCAATTTGGGTTCATTTTGACCCAATCAAAAGTGTCTTTTACCCTCCCATCAAAATTAAGGGTAAATTTGTGCCAAATTATAATAGGAGGGGTATATTTGAACTCAAAGTATAATGAAAAGGATATATTTAGACCAAAAGTATAATGATGGACATATTTAAACTATTTCTAATAGTACAGGAGTATATTTGACCCTTCTTCATTTTTTTTGCATGTGTATAAGTTCTTGGCGTAATTTTCTTGTTTTTGAATACCCGTTTAAATTCCTCGCTCTTCCGCTGAATTTCAGAGACCTCCCCCTAGTTTCACGCGCTTCATGATACTAAACTTTGTTGTGATTTACGGTATTACGCTTACTTTTAATTTTTTCTCGGTAACAATTCTTTTTAACTCTTTACAAAAAAGTTATAAGTTCTAATTAATATATATATAGTCTTATAGATAAGGACAAATTAAAGTAGTAGTAACAAAATAAAGTTGCAGTAGGATCAATTAATTCTTCTCCCGCAAGATTGTATATTATTGGTTACGTTAATATTGGTGGAACAGTCGGATAGAAAGGTGATATTGTAAATATTGAATAAAAAAAAAGGAAATTTCTTTCAAAAGTGCAAATCTTGTTCTTCGTTTCCGCATCTCTATTCTAAGAACTCGATCGATCTCATGGCAGAGGACAAAGACGAGACTGCATCACTTGCATGTTGTGTTTTCAATCCAAGTAAGAAAATTGATGAGGAAGGTTTGGTTTTTGTCAGTTTTGCTGGCTTTTGTTATGCAATCTTAGGGGTGCTCATGTTTGTTCTATTTATCATACTGCGTATTTGTAGTAGTGATCCAAGGGATCCTCTTAAGGATGATCAACTTTTTATATTCTCTGTGCTTTACATTTATTCGGGATTATTTACTTGCCTACTAGTTTTTATTTGTCAATATGGCTTTTCATGTTTATCCAGATTTATGAGACGTATTTTTTGCTACGACGAATCACCGCAGATACATCCAACAACAAATCCCCAGCTACCTTATGATTCCTCAGTTCCTTAATTAATATGGAGTTTCATGTATTTATATTTTTGATGTTTTGTTTCAAGTCTATCTATTCATCAATTTTCTTTTTGTTGCCAATATTTAGTGTATTTCTTTATCTTGATATTAGTATTAGTATACTTGAAATTTCAATTATGATGCCGGGATATATATATTCCTTGTTTTCTCTGTCCATTCGTCTGGAGAAGTCGTACTTGAATAATTTCTTTCAAAAGCTTTTATTGTTAGTTAGGTAGTAATGACTGTTTTGGTTTGAAAAGTTTGGTCTCAGGAATTTTCAATATTCCACCTAACTATGCTTATTTTATCATTATCCCCCTTCTTTCTTTTTTTTCTATTTTTTTATTAGTACAAGTATCAATTCATTTTCTTGAGCTGCGTGCATTTTCAAGATTACTCATTAGATAGTCATCACCGCATCAAACTTGCAATCTTCCTTACTATGCTAGCGTTTGGCAATAGATTCCCAAATATTTTTGACAACATAATTTTGGGTGAAATTTTGGGTAAAGTTTTAATGTGTTTGATCATAGTTTTTGGAAAAAATATTTCACTTTTTAAGAAGAAAAAATAAAATATAATTTATACCATAAGTTTTAAAAACTATTAAAAATATCCATAAGTTTGTATTATCATTTTATAATGAGCATGTTCCGTGATAACTATGTTTATCATTGTTGACTTGACCTATATGCATAAATGCATACATTTTCATTAATTCACCAGGAGACAAGAATAAAACAATTGAAAATTATTAAAAGAGTTAAGTCCTAAAATCGGATGTTGTTACACATTGGACTAGTATCATGTATTGTATCTGAGTTGTATATATAGTTGCATTGAAGAATCAAAAAGAAAAAAAGATTTATTATAGTTGGGATAAATAGTGTTTTTTTTTTATAAATATATAAAAGTTTAATGTAAATTTTAAAATTTTAAAAATACCCCAAAACTAGAATTTGACCCAAAAATTACTTTTTTCTAGTTTTTGGAATTTTGGGATTTTTGCCAATTTTTTTTGCCCAAAAGTGAAAAATTGTATGACCAAACACTTTTTGTCAAGATTTTTTCAAAAAATTACTTGCACTTTTTATGGCCAAACAGGTCCTATAATTATAGGGTTTAACTAGTATCCACCATTAGTAGAGGCTTTTTTTAAAAAAAATAATTAAAGGCTGGCCTTGTGCCATTTATTCCATAAGCAAAAAGGAAAGAGTCTGGTCCAATCTAGAAACGGATCAGGCCCAAAACAAACAAAACAAGAAAATGAAAAAGGAAAGAAACAAAACCAAAGGGGAAATTGAAATGTGGTCAGACCACACATTTGGAGCCCTAGTCTTCATTAGGAAAGTTCCAGCTGAACTTGCCGCTTCCACTCTTCCATGGTCATCGACTCCGGTGAGCTTCAACAAGTGAGTTTTCTGGGTCTTCCCCTGGATAGTTATTCTTCTTCCTTCCTAACGTCTGGTCTTGTTGAGAAAGGAGTGAGCTGAAAGGTCCTTGTGTTGATGGAGCTAGGTGATAGAGGTCTTAGCTACATGAGGTCGATGGGTGATACGCCGGTGTAGACAGAGCCCTGGGTAGATGACGCCTAAGCAGCCTCAAGCTCTCACACAGGCCCTGCATCATCTGTCCCCAGAAGGGAGAAATTCTCCATGCTTTGCAGTCATCGGTATAGTCCTCTAACTCACAGGTAACTCTTTACTCCTTCACTTTAACGCTCTAGAAACTATGTTCAGTCAGTCTTGGTTGCTACTGTCTTCTTCTGATGGATTGAATTTCGGAGAAATTGATACCACCATCTAGAAGGAGCCAGTATTAACCAATCATGGCTTACGTTATAGGGAGTAAATTGATTAACCTGTAATTTGTAATTGACTACTGTGTTGTTATTGTTGTATCTGCTTTGACTATGTACACTTGTGATACAATTTTAAGTAAAGAAAAGGGAATAACAAGAAAAAGGAATTAAAAGGAAGAAGAAAAGAGATAGAAAGGTAGACACACAATTGAAAAATCAAGGCAACCAATACTAAAAAGTAAAGACCTCCATTGAATTTTTCAAGATAGCACCTAAACCTATTAGAAAGATCTCAAGGGAATTAGATTCCCAAGCAACCCTTCTTCCCAAATTCAACACAATCAAAAGCTTAAGCAAGCTCACTAATCTCTCAAAGAGTATTTAGTGAATATCAATGTAATCTACCTAGGGAATTAAGAAAGTTACTACTTATACTAGGATAAAGAAAGGAAGAACTAGCTATTACAATTATACCCTTAATGAAGTAAGGGCCTTGTTTGATTGTCTTCCTTTGGTTGAATTCATGATAATTCATCAAATGGTCATATTGCATGCTTAGCCTATTTCCTCACTAACATGGCCATCTTGTGCCTCTTTCTTCTTTTCATCTCCCCAAGCTATCATCAAGACGTGGAACCCCCGAGAAGGCTCCATAATGCGCTCAAGTGCATCTCTTTTCATGAACAAGCTTTGTAATGCTTGGAGGTCACGTGCTTGACTTTTTGTAAAAGGTCTTTGAGGCAAATTGAATTGCATCATTCTCCCCTTCTTGAAAGGAATTTTCCCTCAAATTCAAATGGTCATTATCAACCACCATAGGAGAAAGACACACACATTGAAAGTGTTATGTACTTGGTATTCCGGAGGGAGAGCCACCTTGTATGCATTGTTATTGAGTCTTTCAAGTACTTCAAATGGACCATCTCCTCTAGGAATTAGCTTTGTCTTCCTTTTGTTGGGAAACCTTTCCTTGCGGAAATGGACCCAAACCCAATCACCCGATTCAAACACAATCTTCTTTCGACCCTTGTTGGCTCGTTTGGCCGTCTCTTGATTTTTCTTTTTTAGTTGAATGCGCACCTTCTCATGCAAAGCCTTCATGGCCTCGGCCCTTTTGTTACCATCTAAACTTAAAACAACATCTTGAGACAAAGGGGTTAGATTAAGAGGGGTGAGTGGGTTAAAACCACAAACAACCTCAAATGGGGACATGCCAATAGTGCTATGAATAACACGATTATATGCAAACTCAACTAAAGGCAATTGGTCTCCCCAAGATGTTAGCTTTCCTTTAACCATGGCCCTAAGCATAGAACCTAAGGTTCTATTCACAACCTCGGTTTGGCTATCAGTTTGGGGGTGACAAGAGGTGAAAAATAACAATCTTGTTCCAAGTCGACCCCACAACTCCTTCCAAAAGTGGCTAAGGAACTTAGGGTCCCTATCACTCACTGTTGTTTTAGGAATGCCATACAACTTGACCACATTCTCAACAAACAAAGATGCAACATGAGAAGCATTGTCACACTTATGACATTTAATAAATTGAGCCATCTTGGAGAATCGGTCAACAATCACAAAAATGCTTTACTTTTCCCTTCTAGTCCTTGGCAAACCCAACACAAAATTCATAGAAATGTCAAGCCAAGTTCTTTGGGGAGTTGGAAGTAGGGTGTACAAACCATGGGGAAGTAGTCTAGACTTAGCACTATGACATTCAACATATTGACCACAAAGTTTTGCAACATGTGCCTCCCTCACTAGGAGTTCCCTCCAAGAGCTCATTGGTACACATAGTCGCTTGTTCTTGAACAAGTAACCATCAAATCTAGCAAAAGGGGTAGAAGGTTTATCCTTAAGCCCATGGTCCTTTTCCCATGCTTCACAATCTTGATAGATTGGAGCAAAAATGGGGTCCTCGGGATACAATTTTTTCAAGCTTTCAAAACCCAATAATTTGGAAGTCAAAGTAGTAATCAAAACATGTTTTCTAGACAAGGCATCCACTACAACATTATCCTTCCCCTTTTTGTATTGGATTACATAAGGGAAAGTTTCAAGGAATTCAACCAATTTGGCATGCCGTTTATTCAACTTCCCTTGGGCCTTTAGGTGTTTCAAGAACTCATGATCAGTCCTAATGACAAACTCTTTAGGCCACAAGTAATGTTGCCAATTACCCAAAGCTCTAATCAAAGCATAAAGCTCAAGATCATAGGTGGAGTAATTCAATGTCGCACCTTTAAGCTTTTCACTAAAATAGGCAATGGGTTTTGAATCTTGCATCAAAACAGCCCCAATACCTACCTTACTAGCATCACATTCAATTTTAAAGATCTTATCAAAATCGGGCAATTGCAACAATGGTGTGGAGCTAAGCATTTTCTTCAAGGTTTCAAATGCTTTTACTTGCTCCTCACCCCAAGAGAATGGTGTATCCTTACGGATTACCTTGGTCAAGGGAGCGGCTATGGTGCTAAATCCTTTAACAAACCGCCTATAGAAACTAGCCAATCCATGGAAACTACGAACATCACCAATGGATGTAGGAGTTGTCCAATTCCTAATAGCGTATATTTTAGATTCATCAACCTCAACGGCCCTTGAACTCACAACAAAACCCAAGAAGAAAACTTCATCAACACCAAAAGAGCTTTTATCCACATTAGCATAAAGTTGTTCTTGTCTAAGCACTTCAAACACACATTTCAAATGAACAACATGTTCATCCATGGTCTTGCTATACACTAACACATCATCAAAATACACAACCATGAATTTTCCAATAAAAGGTTTCATCACATGATTCATTAAGCACATGAAAGTACTAGGAGCGTTAGTGAGACCAAAAGGCATCACTAACCATTCCTATAGACCAAACTTGGTTTTGAATGCCATTTTCCACTCATCATCGGGTTTCATCCAGATTTGATGGTAACCGCTCCTAAGATCTATCTTAGAGAATACACATGAACCATTTAATTCATCTAACATGTCATCAAGTCGAGGAATGGGATGATGATACTTTACCGTGATTTTATTAATGGCCCGACAATCCACACACATTCGCCATGTGCCATCTTTCTTTGGAACCAAGATCACCGAGACTGCACACGGACTCATGCTTTCACGTACCACCCCTTTCTCAAGGAGTTCATCCACTTGTCGTTGAAGTTCCTTGGTGTCCACTGGGTTGGATCTATAAGCCGGTTTGTTTGGCAATTGTGACCCCGGGATGAAGTCAATTTGGTGCTCAATTCCTCTTAAGGGAGGCAATCCCGATAGAAGTTCCAAGGGAAACACATCGTCATAGGCCTGCAAAAGAGAAGAAATATAACTAGGCAAAGAAGAGGTTAGTTCATCAGTATGTAAAGAATAGTCCCTATTCAAGATAAGGACCACCGGGTGTCTCTCCTCCATCTCCCCCGAAATCTCCTTAAAACTTGTCAGGAGAGCCACCTTTGCCTTTGTCTTAGGGTTATCCACCCTTTAACTCCCTTCGCCGACTCTATTGTCTCTATTACTACTATCCCCACCTTTGATTTTCTCCTTCAACTCTCGCATCTTTTGGTATACTTGACTAACTTGCATCGGTGTCAAAAGATATAACACATGTTTGTGCCCTTCATGCTCAAAGGAATACCGATTGGTTCTACCATCATGGTTTGTAGCTCTATCATATTACCACGGTCTCCCAAGCAAAACATGATAAGCTTGCATTGGTACCACATCACATAGGATTTCATCTTGGTATTTACCAATCTTAAACTTGATCAAGACTTGTTTATGCACTCTCAACTCCCCACATTCGCTCAACCATTAAAGTTTGTATAGAGTAGAGTGTTTGGTGGTGGAAAGGTGGAGAAAATCCACCAAGGCAGTACTTGCAACATTGGCACAACTCCCACTATCAATTATCAAGGAACATACATTTCCCTTGATGCGACACTTAGAATGAAAAAGGTTCTCCCTTTGACTCGGGTCATCCATAGCCTTGCTTATCATGGCCCTTCGCACTACATAGTTTGGCACGGTAAGCTCCCCTTCTTGAGGCATATCCTTGATTACCAAGGCCGTCATTGCTAAACCACAAGGCACGACAACATCTCCATATTGGTCACCCTCCTCATCATCAATATCTTCCTCTCCGTGGGCACCCTCATTATCATCCCCCTCAAGAAATTACACATCATCATCACTACAAGCTTCTTCCATCATTACAATGAATGCCCTCCGGTTGGGGCACTCACTCATCTTATGACCAAAACCTTGACATTTATAGTATTGAAAAGGTCTAGAAGAATTACCTCCTTCCTTTGGGGGAACATAAGGAATCGACTTCTCAACTTGATTGCCTTGGACAAAGGGCTTCTTTGAATCTTGCATGTTTCCCTTGTTGCGTTGCTAATTGGAAGAGGAAGAACCCCCTTCTTTGTTGTTGGTCCAAGAACCTTTGTACCCTCTTGACTTGTTGAGCTTCTCTTCCTTGATCCCCACTTCTATCTCAATAACCGCTTCAAGAGTTTCATCAATATCACTATAATAATGGAGTCGCATTTGGGAAGCAATATCTTTACTCAACTCGGCACAGAACCGAGTCATAGCATTTATAGGATCCTCTTCAAAATCAATCCTCATCTTCACAAGTTAGAACTCATCATAATATTCTTCCACACTCTTGGTGTCTTGTTGTAAAGTGTAGACCTTCTTGAGTTGCTCTTGAAAATACCATTCGGTTATATATTTGCACCTCAAGATAGCCTTTAGCTCTTCCCAAGTGGGAGTGAGGGTCAAACGATGCAATCTCCTTGCCTTCACTTGAGTTTCCCACCATGTAAAAGAAAACCCCTCAAATTAAGCAATAGCATAAGACGCCTTTCGCACTTCAGACATATCATTAGTCAAGAAGATTCTATCACATTGCATCACCCAATCAAGGAACTCATCGGGATTGCTTCCACCCTTGAAAGAAGGAAGAGTAACTTTGATGAAGTAAGACTCGTATCTCGACCCCCAATATTGCCATGGTGTCCATTATCTGCATACGGATCATCACCATAGTTGTCATCATGATAACCTCGGCCTTGGTGGCCGACTCGCCCTTGAATACCTCTTTGCCTACCCATTTGAGGGATATGACCATATCTTTCCCCTCTCCCACGATGAGGACCTTGTAATTTCATGTGTTGCCCTCTCATTCGGTTGTTAAATTCATTGTCTACCTCTTCTAACTCCTCTTGGAGCTCTTCGGGGAGCTCATCACCCATTGGTTGGACATTTCAGAATGGTTGGACATTTCGAAGTGGTCGACGGATATTTGGTGGAGGTGGAGGCACTTGTGGGTGTGGTTGAGGCAATTGGGGTTGTTGATGAGGTATGCGTAGTGGTTATTGAGGCACTTGTGTAGAGGTTGGTGGGTAATATGTGGTAGTGGGGTGGTGGAAGTGGGGTAGATCATTCGGTGAAGAGTTCTAGGTGACATCGGGGAAGAAGAAGCTTGGCAAGATCCACTTGTGGTTCCATGGTAATGAATGAGAGGAGTTGAAAAAGCATCCCTATTTGTTATTTCAATACCCTCCATTCGAGTATCAATTCGATCCATCCGTTCACCCATTTGGATAGAGAGAGCGGAGATCATGTTCATCACTTTGAGTAGAGAGGGGTCCCCGGTGGGAGCCCGAGTCTCATCACCGTGATTCGTCATTGGTACCTAGTGAAGACACTCAAACAAATCAAGCAAACACGTTAGGTTAGTCAAAATAAATAGCTCACAATCACTCAAGGATGCACATCTTTGATTGCCTGACAAATTGCATTGGCCAATGATTGTATCTTGTTTAGTCCGATGAGTTGCAAGAGTCCAATCTCTACTTGAGGTCAATAATGGATTCTTGTTTGACTCTAGAAAGAAAACTCAAGGCTAACGGACGAGAATCAAGAAGGTTCAACGGAAATAAGCAAGAAAAGTTGGAAAAAAAATTAAAAATTGTCAAGAAAAAAATTCGGACTCAAGAACTAGTCAACAAGAAGTAGAAGGAATTACTTATTGTTAATTAGTTGTAACAATTAAAGAAATTATATGAAGGTGAAGAGGAATAAGTGTAGGAGAAGAGGGAAAAAAGTTTGACACTTACAAAAAAAATTTGGGGTCTTGAAAAGTTTCAACACTTAGAAAAAATTTGGGGTGTTAAAAGTTCCAACACTTAGAATATTTTTGGGGTGTTAAGAAAAATCAGCTCTTTGAAGTTGAGCTACACTCTCCTGCAGGTGAGAGTGGGGGTTGACGCATGCGTGGCAGCTGACGTGTCCGGTCCACATGGACTTTTTTTTTGATTTTTCACTAGTGGACCCAACAAACACCTTTTGTCAAAATTTAAGAGCACTTGAAGATCAAATAGAATT
The DNA here is from genome assembly GCA_003996215.1 of Jaltomata sinuosa. NCBI lineage: Eukaryota > Viridiplantae > Streptophyta > Magnoliopsida > Solanales > Solanaceae > Jaltomata > Jaltomata sinuosa. The sequence goes on from QJPP01004939.1 coordinate 86,216, forward strand.
TTGTAGCATATTTTTCTTCAAGAACACTTGAAAATCTTCAAGAACACCAAGTTAAAACCCTTTTCCAAAACTTCACCAAATTTCTTCAAATCTTAGGACTAGCTCCCCTTCGGACTAGCTTCAAATCTTAGGCAAAGTCTTCACACTCTTATGGGGTGACTGGCAGTCCCTCAATCTTCTCCTCCTCAGATAGAATGGTATTAAAATCACCTCCTACAAACCATGGAAGAGTCATGTTGTTGTCCAGGTGATATATATCATCCCAAAGTAGTAATCTTTGTTGTTCATCACACTTAGCATACACGAGGTGATGATCATTGTGATGTTATCTTCTGATAGAGTTAATTTCAGAGTTATTTGTTGGTCTGAATCCTTCAAAATATCCACCACTGTATTATCACCAACAAAAAACCATTTCTTGCTAGAGCAGTTGGCACCTGCTATTCTCATGTTAAGCCTATTTCTGTATTTCTAAATGTATCTAACATGTTGAAAGGGCTCTATCAGTGCAATTAGGAAGAATTGATGGTGCCTGTGTAGCATTTGTAACCTGTGAAAGGCTTTCTATGTCCTGGCTGACCTGATATTCCATATAAAGGTTTTCTTCATCATATAAAATTGGAAAGAGATGTTGCCCTCCTTGTGGTGACTCTACCTGTTTGTAGGGCTTCAATAGCTTGTTGTTTAGGTCTTTTTTTGTTTCCTCTGATATTACTCCTAGGAGAGAGATCCCCTTGCTTTATGATTTTTTCCACATTGTGGCTTAAATCTTCCCCTGAATCTGCAATTTCTCCCTCTTCTTTTCCTTGTGTCAAGTTCTCTGTCCCCAATCCAGTGTGACAGAAGATGTCATGCAAAGCTTTAGTATGAGAATTATCTTTTAGAGTGGCAAGTGGTAACAGGTCTGGATAAGCCATCACAATTGCCTTTTCATCTTGGCCCTCCTTTTCCTGGCAATTCAAAACTTGTAGACTGCAAAGTGTATTATCCTCTTCATGTTCCTCTTCTACTCTATCTCCCTATTTTGAGGAGGGGGTGTGAGCTGCTCCTTAGATCCTAGAGCCTCAGCTTTCCAGATTCTTGATTGAGCAAAATTTTCTCTTTGCAGCTTATCATTGCTAGAGGTCAGGGGGTATTGGAACAAAGGTCTGTGGTCCCCTTCAGAGGTGAAGTAAACTCCTCTGTAGGTCTTGCATTGGTGTCTGGTATATTGGATGAATGTTCTGTGGTCCCCTTATGAGGTGAAATAAACTCCCCATTAGAGGTTGCTTGCAATCTTTCTATTTTATCCTCCTTGTTACTTATATCTGTTGTGATGATTTTTGGATCAGGGACTTGCTCTTCACTGGTCATCAAAGGATCTTCAGCCGATGGTACTTGTTCAGCTGATGGGATCATATCCTTGTCGGGTGGTTTTGGATTGATCTTATTGTTGCCCTCTATCTCTGAAGCTGTTGTAACATTATTTTTTTGCTATTTCCCATCTTTCTATGTGGGTTTTTCATTATCTGTAATAATTGTTGCCTCTGCTGTGTGCCCATTGGGGTTATCTGCTGTAATTGTGTCCACTTCATTGAGGGTATCATATTTTTTGCTAACATGGATTACATTATCTGTCTTTTTTCCGGCATTACTTGAGCTGTTGGAGGCATGATTATACTTGGTACTCTTGGTTTTCCAATTCCCAGGATCCCCTACTACTATTCCACTTGACAGTATCTTTGCTTTTCCTTTCTGAAAGTGCCTTACCTTGTTGAGTGCATTAGCTATTTCCTTCTCCTCCTTAGAAATATCTATGTCGTTTCCTTTCCATTGTGTTTCCAACACGGGGTTGAGAACTCTGCATTCAGCCTCATTATGTCCTTGAAGCTTACATTCCTTGCAATACTTAGGGATGTAATCATAATTGATCTTTATACCTTCTGACTTTATTTCCCCAGTCTCTTTATTTTCGATATCCATCATCACTTCATGAGGTAGATTAGCCGCTAGATCGACTAAAATTTTGACTCTTGCACAACTTGGCCTGTTTTTATTGATTGTGGCCAGGTCAAGGTGCAAAGGCTCGCCAATGGCCATGGCTATAGAGAAATGGGATTCCTTCACATAAAACGTGGGCAACAGATTTCGGAAGGATATCCAGGCCATGACCTTTGTAGTCTCCTCATTAATCTTGAAGTGGGCATCGTAAGTCAGAGTTCTCATTATATATTAGTATCCTTCATTACATGTAATGTAATAGACACCCTTCTAAATTAGATTCACAAAATCTTCCTGAAGAGACAACCTGATTAGTATGTGCCTATTGCGAAATAAACCAATCGTACATTGACCCTTAATACTGCATTGAGAGGGAATGGATTTTCTAAGGAAATCAAGGTCTAGCCATCCATAGGAAAACTTCCCAATAATAGCATATTGAAGGTTTTCCATTATGTTCATACGCTTAACTTCTGCTTCAGTCCATTTAATCCTTGGGACGCCATCAACTACTTGTACTTTTTTCCGTGGGATTGCCTCAATGGTAGAGCTTACAGTGTCATCTCCTGTTTTGAACTTTCCAGCAAAGTTCAAAGTGGATTGGGGGTTGGGATTCTTTGTGTCGTGAGTCGGAAGAGAGGGGGAAAAGGTTAGGGGCTAGAGGGTTTGTTTTCGCCATCTTGATTCCGGTGACGGCGGTGTAGTCATGGTGGTATTAGGTCAGAAAGTGACCCTAAGGGATAAGAGAGAAGAGAGCATCTTTTAAATTAGTATTAAATTATAGTTGCGCTCTAATCACACATGTTGACAAACTAGTTTTTTTTTGTACACAATCGGGGTATTTTAAAGCCTATTACTCCTATGATAGATAAGTAAAATTATTGTAAAAGGCAACTTAAAATTCTATATTTACTCTACCAGAATCTCTTTTGCATTATGACCTTGTTATCAAAAGAACACAAGAAAATGGTCAAATGCACCTCCAACTTATTACCGGATTCTCAACTACACACTTTAATTTTAGGACTCCCTTGAACTGTTTAAACGTAAAATTATTACCTCCCTAAATACTTACGTGGCAAAGTGAGTGTATTTCACTCTCTCAAAGAGAGTGAGCACCAAAAACAGATATTAAAACTTTACTTTTAGTTTGTTTTCAATATATATATATATTTTAAATTATTTTTTTCCTTATTTATTTTCTTTCTTCTTCATCCTTTCACATATCCCCAAATCACTCTTTCAAAGAACAAAAAGCTTCAAGAAGAGTTCATCAATGCAGTCCCCATCATCCTCTCAGATCTAGAATTTAATAATCTCTCCAGCGCTTCTCTCAATTCCATCATTTCCACCATTAATTTTTCACTTTCCACCACTTCATTTTTCACCAGCCCTACTGGTTCCTCCCTCTTTTTCAAATTGCCGCCACTATTGACGACGATGATGTGGAGCACTGCCGGCTCCTTCTCATCTTCCCTAATATCTCTGTATATGTGTAATGACCCTTCCGGTCATTTCCACGTTTAAGTTTTGAAGTCAAGCAAATCGACAAAAGATATCGTAAGACCTTTAACAAATTTTCTGAACTTTGGGTCAAATGTATCAGGGCTTTTCTCTCAATATATAAAGAGTTAGAAGTCCCCCGAAATACCAAATCGAAGGTCTACGAGTCTAGTTTCCAACGCACAAAACCTCACATCCAACTGATCTCGGAGTAAAAAGTTATGCCTTTTTTACCGCGGACTGTCTGGCAGAAAACGGGTTGCGAACCGGGTCACGAATCGGGTCGGGTTAAACTCGATTTAAGCCTCAACTTCACATTTTAAAATGCCATTTCAGTTCCGAAATAGTGATAAAATATAAGGGAGGATCCCGAGAGAATTCTTGAGTATCGAAATCGTGCGTATTTGAAAATATTTTATTTAAAAGTCGAAGGTGGTAGGAAGTTATATTATATTATTATTACCTTTTCAAAATATTTTAAAGGTTTATGGAAAATATTTTTGATACGATACAATTGTATATGTATTTATTTTATAAGGTTTTTATATACCATAATATTTTAACGGGGATAGTAAATTTAGTTATGTTGAAAATTATTATTATAATATAGTAGGTTTTGTTTGAAATAATTTTCTATGAATTATGGTATATTTAAAATATTATATTTATTTTACCACGAATTTATGCAATACCCGAGTATATACCTAACGGGGAGAATTTGTTGCCACCTCCACTTCCACATGGAAGTGAAGGCCTTGTACAGCAAAGTTAGGCAGCATGTGGTGGGCAATTGCTGCCTAACTTACATTGATTTATATTGTGCAAGTAATTAGTGAACATATTCACTGAGCATTTACATTTCTCTCAACAACTCATTAAGCTACATAGCTGCTACAGCACTGTTGATATATATTGTGTAAAAGAGAATTTGTGGGTTATCCAAGTGGTGTGGTACGGGAACATCGAAAAGAAAATAGGTTATCTACGTCAAGTTATCCAAGCCCGAGTTTGATTTCGTGTCGGAGGTTTTCTCGGAGTGGTTCGAGCTTGGACATCGTTGTTCTGGCAGCTTGTCATCGGACGACAGGTAGGTTACGGTTTATTTTCCCTAGACTCCGCATATATAGAATAAAATTG